>DF242033.1:0-64528 GCA_000507305.1 Breviolum minutum Mf 1.05b.01 | reverse complement strand
TCCGGGTGGTGTAGTGTCTCCTTGGCAAGCCTCAAACCTTGTGTTGGGAAGAGCGTTGTGTTTCTGATGCTGCTGTGTGACGGCTTCGCGGAATCACGTTGCCTGTTCCAGTTCCGAGCAAGAATGAGCAGAGCTGTGAACACCTTTTGCCGTGCTGGAGGGACAAACATTTGCCCTTAATAAATGTCATGTCAGTGTCGCTGTACAATTGACAGGACATTCGTGCAGCTATCCAGTTCATATCTATCACAAGTACTGAGCAGAGGGCACGCATGCAGGTGGCAGCCAGTGACACTTATGATAGAACTATTCTCTTCACAGTTTCCATGTTCGCAAAGGGTCAGATCAATGAATAGTGTCTGCTTTGCAATGTTGCAAGCTGAGAAAGCCAAAGTCTGCCAGACACATCAGACCCTGTGTCAGGATCATTGTTGATTGCTAATGCTGCTGTGTGATGGCTTTCAGAAATCTAGTCGTTACCAGGAATCACTTTGCCTGTTCTGTTTCCTACCGAGAATGAGCCCACCATTGAGCCTCTTTTGCTGTGAAAGAAAGAAGATTTGCTTTAGTTCAAGGTCTTGCCGGCCTTGCCATGCAGCAAGCCAGTTCACATCAATCACCAGTACCAAACGGAGAACACACGTGCAGGTGTCAGCAAGTAACAATTGTGAGAGAACCATTCTCTTCACAGTTTCCATTTTTGCAAAGGGTCAGAACAATGAAGAGTGTCTCCTTGGCAATGTTGAAAGCTGAGAAAGCTAAAGTCTGCCAGACACCTCAGACCCTGTGTCAAGAAGATTCTTGATTGCTAATGCTGCTGTGTGACGGTTTCCAGGAAAATCTAGTCTTTACCAGGAATCACTTTGCCTGTTCTGTTTCCTAGCGAGAATGAGCCCACCATTGAGCCACTTTTGCTGTGCTGGAAGAACAAACATTTGCCTTAGTTCAAGGTCTTGCCAGCCTTGCCATGCAGCAAGCCAGTTCACATCAATCAGCAGTACCGAACGGAGAACACACGTGCAGGTGTCAGCAAGTAACAATTGCGAGAGAACCATTCTCTTCAGAGTTTCCATTTTCGCAAAGGGTCAGATCAATGAATAGTGTCTCCTTCGCATTGTTGAAAGCTGAAAAAGCGGCGTTTGGCAGACACCTCAGACATTGTGTCAGGAAGAGTCTTGGTTGCTGATGAGGCGGCCTTTGTAAGCCAATTGATGGCCATCAATGCAGTTGATTTAGACATGTCGTGTTTCCTACCGTCTTCTGCTTGTCCACCAATGCGGCAAGGATTTGCCATAAGTGCAACGACACGATTTCCTTTTGACTTCCCTTGTTTTACGACTTTCTGGTCAGGTGAGTCCAACAGTTGCAATGACTAAGTTCCTCTCTGACTGATGTGAGGGACTCATTCACCCAAGCAGTTTTGGCAAAGAGCTTCATTCTTATTTGCCAGTACGGAAAGACTGAAGTGTTGTAGAGTGACCAAGGCAAGACAACCAGGTGAAAATTTGCTCGACACTGTACTGAATAAAGGGCACCAGTGCAGGTGTCAACCAAGCTAAAAAAGCAGTTCTTGGATACACCTCCAACCTGGGAAGATGCTGATTCTGCCGTGTTACGGTATTCAGGAGTCCTGTCGTGGCCAGGAATCACGTTGTTGTCCTGGTTCCGAGCAGGAATGAGCGGAGCATTGAACAAATTTTGCCATGCTGGAAAGCAAACATTTGCTTTAGTTCAATGTCTTGCCAGTCTTGCGAAATGGCAGCAATCTAGTTCACATTAATCACCAGTGGGGAACAGAGAGCAGACATGCAGGTGTCAAGCGGTGCCCACTGTGAGAGAACCATTCTCTTCACAGTTTCCATTTTTGCAAAGGGTCAGAACAATGAAGAGTGTCTCCTTGGCAATGTTGAAAGCTGAGAAAGCTAAAGTCAGGCAGACACCTCAAACCTTGTGCTGACAAGAGGCTTGGTTGCTGATGCTGCTGTGTGACGGTTTCCAGGAAAATCTAGTCGTTACCGGGAATCACTTTGCCTGTTCCAGTTTCGAGTGAGAATGAGCCCAGCATTGAACAACTTTTGCCATGCTGGAAAAACAAACATTTGCCTTAGTTCAATGTCTTACCAGTCTTGCCAATTCATGGGGCATTCGTGCCACAATCCAGTTCGCATCAATCACTAGTACCGAACAGAGAGCACACATGCAGAGGCCAAGCAGTGTCCGCTTTGAGACAGCCATTCTCTTCACAGTTTCCATTTTGCCAAGGGCACAAATGCAGGTATGAACCAGGGGACATTTTGACAAACTCTTTCTCTTCACAGCTTTAATCCTCTTCAAAGGTCTGATCAATGAAGAGTTTGGCAGACACCTCAGGCATTGTGTCAGGAAGAGTCTTGGTTGCTGATGAGGCGGCCTTTGTAAGCCAATTGATGGCCATCAATGCAGTTGATTTAGACATGTCGTGTTTCCTACCGTCTTCTGCTTGTCCACCAATGCGGCAAGGATTTGCCATAAGTGCAACGACACGATTTCCTTTTGACTTCCCTTGTTTTACGACTTTCTGGTCAGGTGAGTCCAACAGTTGCAATGACTAAGTTCCTCTCTGACTGATGTGAGGGACTCATTCACCCAAGCAGTTTTGGCAAAGAGCTTCATTCTTATTTGCCAGTACGGAAAGACTGAAGTGTTGTAGAGTGACCAAGGCAAGACAACCAGGTGAAAATTTGCTCGACACTGTACTGAATAAAGGGCACCAGTGCTGGTGTCAACCAGTGACCACTGTGAGACAACGATTCTCTTCACAGTTTCCATCCTCTTCAAAGTTCAGATCAATTAGCAGTGTCTCTTCGCAATGTTGAAAGCTGAAAAAGCTTGAGCCTGGTAGACACCTCAGACCTTGTGTCTTCAAGATCCTCCGGTGTGGATGCTGCTGTGTGACGACCGCCAGGAAACCACTTTGGTTGAGGCTCCGGTTTGCGGCAAGACTGAGCAATGCATGCTGCAGTGCCAGCATTCACAACAGAAGTATGACATTTTCCAGAGTTTCAGATTTTTGCTAAGCTTCAAGAGACAGTTCTCCTACAAGTCTGTGAAGTTGAATCAGCCGCCTTTTGGCCGTTGCTTCCCCGCGAAAAGCAGAAAAGCAAGCAGTATCTTAGTCACGAGCAGCAAATGATGATCCAGGCTGAATGAAATCAAAGAAGCCTATGGCATGGAGTTACACTTCCGTGACCACTCAGCCTATAGACATTCCATCGCCAAACTAAGTGCCTCTTGGGATCTCTTTGCTTGCAGCTCGCCTGAAATAGCTTGTTGGGATCCAGTGAAATGCAGTTTGAAGTTTTTCAATATAAGTCGAAAGAGTGGTATTTTGTATGGGTTACTTTTGCTTCGATCCCAACTGCATGAACCAAGATTATCAAGGAGTCCTCCATTTCTGAAAACAGTTGGCCATGGGGGTCTCGGGGATTGCTGTTTTGAGTTGGTGGTTTGGGCAGATTTTGGGGCATCCCCAGGTAAATCCCTTTTGATTCAGACCTGTCAAGATCCCAAGCGAAAGCAGCAGTAAAGCACTGTCTGGCGAGATTTGTAGGAGCCAAAGGGTCATCAGCAATTTTGATGGTTTGGTTCACCAAGCTGACTGTTCTTTTCTTCCTTGAGTGTGGGTGGGTGGGGTGTGTTGGGTGGTGGACTTCGTCTTTAATAAAAAAGAGTGAGATTGAGAAACTCTCGTGATTCAGTTGGTCTCCGTGGTCGTTGCTAGAACGNAAAGAACAGGATGGTTTGGTTCACCAAGCTGACTGTTCTTTTCTTCCTTGAGTGTGGGTGGGTGGGTGGGGTGTGTTGGGTGGTGGTCCTTCGTGGTTTGAGAAACTTCCTTGTGAGAATGCTCTCCTCGCAGTATTGGTTGTGCATCGCGGAACATTTGCTTTGGCAATTTTTATTTCAAAACATTTCAGTGAAGATGTCAGATTCAGTTGTCAACTTTGTGCATTTCAGTTGTGTCACTTTCATTGATGTCAGTCTGTTTGTTGTGACGTTGTGATTCTTGCAGACTTCAGTTGCACTTGTGATTCTTGTAGACTTGAAGATGTTAGTCACTATCTTTGGCAGTCACTTTCGATCGATATCTTGAGATATGTATATGCCGAACTGCAGCATGAGACCCTTAAGGGGTAGTGGTTTTGTTGCAATGTGAGGGGCGCGTTGCAAGCCCGGTGGGCCGCAATGGACGTACTGCACTGGGATGGCTTGGCTTTCCTTGGTAGTGGCCTTATTCAGCAACTCAAGAATGCATATCAACATCCTTTCTATCTTGCGAATAGCTTCGATTCCGAGAATGATGCTCGTGATACTTTGAAACAGTTGATGAGTGCTGGTGATGTTGATGAGTTGCTTGATGAGTGTGCACGTAGGCTGTATGAGTGGTCACTTGAAAACAAAGGGGTCGTCAAGCGGTGCAAACGTGATTTGGTGTCCAGGGCTCAGTACACACTTGCAACATTGAACACAACATTGCAACTTAGTGCGAGTGAAGCTTTTGAGCAGATTGTGCAGTCGGAGCCAAAGTATGCACTTGAAGTTGCGAAGAAAGCGGTAAAGGCGCGTAAGGCTGACAGGTCTGGTGGTAGTCGTGCTGAAACCGAGTCTGCTGAGAGGAAGCGTTTTGCATTGGAACTTTCAGTTTTGATAAAGGAGGCATGTTTGCCTGTCGTATATCAGATTGAGCAGTTGGACAATCAGAACATTGCCTGGGAAAGAATTTTTGGAAGTCGTCGGTCAAAGACGCTGCGCAATAGATATCGGTCATGGAACAAGTTTCGCATGTGGTTGGTTGCATCTGCTGGTGTTGTGTGGCCTAGGGACATTCGAGACCTTGTTAACTATGTTGAGGAGTTGCTTCAGGTTGGTGCCCCTATGTCCCTTCATGGTGAGCTTCAAGCTGCATTGGTTCTCATGGAGCAGGTTGGAAGGGTGCCGGAGTCACGTCAACTTTCACGTGATGGTACTTGGAAGTCACATTTGAGTGCATGGGATGTTGAGCAAGAGAAAGGGTGCAGGCCTCGTGGTGCGGCACCTCCATTTACAGTTGCTATCTTGATTGCATTGGAGTTGACAGTTTGCAACATTGACATTGAATTTTATAGGCGTGCAGTGGCATGGATCATGTTGGTTGCTACGTGGGCGTCCATGAGGACAGACGACATTCAGCGTGTGGCACCTGAGTCGCTGCGCATTTCAAATAGGGGCTTCTCAATGAAGATGGCACGTACAAAGACAACTGGTCCTGGGAAGTTGCATGGGCAGATTTTCGCATTTGTAAGACGTGATGTGTCGCTGACTGGAAGAGACTGGTTGTACGATGGGTTGGAGCTTTTCAAACATGAGTCGGCCAACTATCCTCGGGATTACCTGGTCCCTTCACCAAGTGAAAACTGGAGTTCGTTCAGAAGGAAACTCTTGGAACCACCGCAGTTGGCGAATTACTTCAGAATGGTTCTTCAAGGTTTGGGCACGCCGAAGTTTGAGGATGGAGAGTGGCGTGTGAACCAATCCATGGAGTTGGTCCCTTTGAACATGTCATTGTATTGGTCAGGTCATAGTCCGAGGCACGTGATGTCACAGGCCTCTGCGAGTATTGGCTGTGCCAAAGATGACCGGGATTTCTTGGGACGATGGTGCATTGGCAAAGTTGGTTCAAATGCATACCTTCTCACTTCTCGTCAGATCGTGGAGAGGCTTCAACATGAGGTGTTCGAATCTTTCTTCCATCGTGGCAAACATTATGATGAAGGAGAGCTTCTGGAGGACGTGAAGGACTTTGCAGATAAGCATGACATGATTGGCCACCGCATCCGAAGGCGCCACAAGGTTGTGCCTTTGAAGTCTGCATTAGAGTCTGGAGTGGTGAGCATGATGGACCCCGACACCGAGAACGAGGAGATCGACGATGTTGAAGTTGAGAAAGGCAAAGTGCTTGCCTACGTACAAGCTTCAGAGAAACAAGACGATGGCGATGTCGTCACGGACGGCGTGCATGGGAAAGTACTTCATTACGGTGTCCAGGAGAACAGGCTTTCGTCGCTTGCACGTCGCTGGGTCTTGTCATGTGAAAGCAGAACGGTGTCAGCAGGTGGTCGATGTTGATAGCCTGGAGGGTCAGAACTTTGATGCGATTTGTAAATTCTGCAAGAGAGGGCTGAAACAACTGACTGGTGAGGAAATCGAAGAGAGCTCTTCAAGCAGCACTGGTGAGTCGACGTCGACGTGTACGGACACTGATGTTGAGTTAGGTGATCTCTGAGCGATGCAGATTGGAACACTTGAGGGATAAAGTCGCTGTGGTGCTGCAGTCTTAGTGAGTTGGAACATGTTCATGTTTTGAAGTCATGTCGGTTTTTGGCATGTTGGCGGCATGTGCATTGTTGATTTTGATTTGCATTGCCTTGTCAGGTTGTGGGTCTTGAGGTGATGCATTGATTTTCTATGCATGCATGATGGCTCTCAGCTCAGTGTCAGATTTAGTGTGAGGGAGTCTTGCATGTGTGGACATTCATAGGTGAACTTCTTTAGTCTCAGGTGGGTCGTGCAATCTTCGAAGTTTCGTGAGTCTCAGTTTCTTTTCAGTAGGTTTCCCACGTGCTTGGTCAGAATCAGTTTCAGATTTAGTGGCGTACGGCATTTAGTGCGAGCTATGGCTGCTGTCACTGATGCAGATAGAAGGAGCTACATTGCTCAACATGTGAGTGCTGATCTGCAGTATGTGTGGCAGGACAATGAGATTTCGCTTCAGAATCAGTATTTGCTTGCACAACATTATAAGTCATTGAAAGTCTTCAGCACATTTTGTGACACGAAGGCTGAAGTGAGAGCAGCTCTGCGTGATGACTTTCGTATTGATCAGGCTGCTGACGCTGCGACAAGAGCTGAGGTTGCACGCATCGTTACATCGTGGGAAGTGTCACGCGAGCTGGCATCAAAGGAGCAGGAGCTTCGTGCAGAGGCCAAAGTGTTAGGTATGCCAAGAATCCTACAGCAGTTCAGAGAGACAGTCGATGTTGAAGGCTGTTGAGGGAGTGATTGGAAAGTTGCAGGAGGCGGAAACACCGTCCAACGAATATTTGGCATTGAAAGTTGAAGAAACTGAAAATAATGAACCCTCTGCTTCATCTTTAGACGAAGTCACTTCAAAATTTGAAACATCGACGTCAGCTTTGCAGTCTTCATTGGATGCATCAGGGCATGTGAGAGTGACTAAGACGAAGCTCAAGGGTAAGTTGCCGGATGACACTGAATCTCTCCGCAGGGTCCTCAAGTTGGAAGGCATTGCGTGGCTTTGTATTGCTGCTAAGTTTAAGCATAAACATTGGTTGCATGGATTGACATTAGCTGATTGGACGAAGTTTACAGATTATATTCTTGGAGACCGTGTGAACAATATGAAGATTCAGGTTGATGGTCAAACTCAGTCTATTCATCCACCTTGGTCTGTTATTCTCACATATGAACATCGTCTCAGAAAGGAAGCTTTCAAACTTGTGCAGTCTGGAGAGAAGAGCCTCTCTGAAGCCCTGGCAGATGTCATCAAGAATGCGGATCTGAAGGAGTCGTATTTCACAACTCCTATTGCTTTGGGAGCTCAACAGAATTCTGGAAACAAATGGAGGCGTCTTGGTGATGGCAAGGGCAAGAATGACTTCAAGGGAGATTGGAAAGGTGGCAAAGGAAAGAAAGGAAAGAAAGGCGATGGGAAACAAGGTGGTGGCAAAGACCATCTGGGGAACCCGTTGGCATCAAAGACACCAGACGGAAGAGAAATTTGCTATGCTTTCAATTCACAGGGCTGCCGAGGCCGATGCGGACGAGTTCACGTGTGCAGGGTCACTGGATGCTATGGTGATCACAGTGCACGGGAGCATGCAAAATATGCAAACAATGAGAAGAAGTCCGAGTGACTATCAATGCAGCCGACGCTTGGTTCTTCGGCAGGATCTGGAAAGACACTGAAGGTGCTTTACCTTTTCTGTGGGGTGCCTCGTAAGGCTGATGTGAAGCAATGTTTGAAGAAGCTGGCACTCAAGCATCATTTTGAGCTTGAGATTCGAGAGGTTGATATTGAACGGTCTTCAGACGACGACTTGACGAAGTCACAGTTGTGGGATGAATTGCTTGAGCAAATCCGTTCTGGTCAATTTGATGTGGTCTTCATGAGCCCGCCATGTAACACATGGTCAAGGGTTCGTTTTCAGTGGCAGCGTTTTCCTGGTCCGAGACCGGTGCGGAATGCATCTTGGCCGATGGGTTTTCCGTGGCTGAGCAATAAGCAGAAAGAGGTGGTTGAATTCGCAAACTACTTTGTGAGACAGACAATTCAAGCATGTTATGTTGCATCGGCGTCTAAGACGAGATTCCTGGTGGAGCACCCCGAAGACCTGGGTGCTGTTGCCAAAGAACGGCCAGCATCAGTGTGGCAACTCGAAGAGATGCGTCAGATGGTGCTGGATACAGGTGCTACAACGTGGGCAGTGTTTCAGTGTCAGTATGGGGGGTTGACCCCCAAACCAACCCGATTTGTGTCCAATATTCAAGATGCAAAGACAGTCAAATTCAACAAGTGGCCATCATTTTCCAAAGATGGTCAATATTTGGGGCCGTTGCCGTACAGCTGTGGACATCGTTGGCATGTGAAGAAGCTTATTGGTAAGTCGAAGGATGGTCGTTTTCAAACAGGACCCTCAGCTGCTTATCCACCAGGTCTTTGCATGTTTCTTGCGCAGCTCATGGCTAGCGTCCTACGGAATGGGGGTGGTGAGCTGCAGGTGAGACCACTTTCAAAACCAGTGGGTGGAGTTTCAGATGTTGATATCTCAGTTGCAAAACCAGTTGGCGTAGTTTCAGATGTTGATATTTCAGATGTTGAGACTCAGCAAAGGCAGTGTGTAGACATCCAGAAAGAGGACACGTTTATGGAAAAGGTGGAAAATTCATTCCCGCCTACACCACCTCCTTTGGGCGAAAGGGTGTCCCCTTCTCAAGAGAATGCTGGACAACCCATCTGGGTTGAGTGGGCTGGTCGTGAGACTGAGTTCGTGGACGGGTTTGGCTTGTGTTCACCGAACTTGTTTAGGCCAGAGCAACGTGGTGCATTCTTGGGTGGTGAAGCAAAAGCATTGGTTCGAAACATTCATTCCTTGGTTGTGCAGTTTGTTTCAAATGAGATAGGGGATGTTCGGGACAAGGCGTTCAGACTTGCAGTTGGGCAATTTTCAGCGTCTCCTTTCAGTCAGGGTGCTATGGAGGAATTGAGGCGGAGTTGGGCACGGTTGTTGCCTAGGCCTCAATCTGCTGTTGAGATTCCGGAGGGTCAGCCCTTTTTGTTGGAGCTCATGTCGCAAACTTTGGAGATTTTTGGCGATCCGGACTGGATGATCTTGACGACAGACAAAGAATCGTTCGCATCAGGTGTTCCGGTTGGCTATGACAAACCGTTGCCGCGTGTGCCTTCAGTGTTTCCTGAGAGGGCGAAGCAGAGCAGGCTAGATGAGTCTGAATACATGTCGGTTGCAAAGAACTACAAATCTGCGGAAGAGAATTCGAAGGGCCTTGAAGAGAAGTTCAGGGAGGACGAGTCTGCGGGCTTGATGTTTCCCACCACGATGGGGGTTCTTCAGTCGATGTATCCGTCTCAAGAAATATTAGTGGCTGCTCTTGGGGCGATCAAGAAGCCAGATGGGTCGGTCAGGCCCTTGCATGATGGAACGCATTTTGTGCAGGTCAACAACAACATTGTCATCAACGATCAATTGCAATACCCGGGTCCACAAGATACTGCTGGAGTGATCCGTGAAGTCCACGATTCGAAAGAAGCTGTGTTCACCATCTCGGCAGACATTTCGGCAGCCCATCGTCGTGTGAAAATTCGGCGTGAGGACTGGAGATTGTTGGCGTGTCGCTCTGACGCTTCTTCAAAGGTCATATGGGTCAACAAGGTGGGGACGTTCGGCATTTCCTCGGCGCCACTGTGGTGGACCAGACTTTTCTCGTTAGTTGGGCGTCTGGTCATGCGGGTGCTTGGTCGAGAAAATCTGTTTCAGATTGTGTATGTTGACGATCTTCATGGGGCGTTCCTGGGTGATCGGAAGTTTCTCAATTTGTGGGTCACAATTGCGTTGTATGAGGCTTTGGGCACGCCGTTCGCTTACAAGAAATTTTCAGGAGGCATTAATGCCCAGTTTGTTGGGTACAAGCTTGATTACAAAATGGTGTCGTTGGGCGTCAACGAAAGGCGCGGTGCTTGGTTGCTTGAGTTTTTGGCGTCGTTGAAGAAAGACAAGTTCNTTGACTTGTGGCTGGATGAACATTCAAGATGTTATGTCTGGCTGGTTTGAGATTGAGTCAGAACACCAAGCAACAGGCTTGGCGACGTTGGCAACATGCCATTCACCACCATTTGGAAAAGTGTGCTTGTCCGATTCCTTTTGAGTAGCTGGTTCAGTCATTTATTTATTTACAAGGCTTCGCCTCTGCCCGCTTACCCCTGCTCAAGTAAGAAAAGAACAGGTTTTGTGAAACAGCCACTAATAAGCCCCAAATGCCACCAGTTTGCGAGGTCATTGCAATCCAGTTTTTGAAACAGAAAGCCAAGTCAGAAACTTGCTTGCCATACGGTTCCAACAAAAGGGTCAGGTGAATCAAGTCCAATGCATTTAGAGAATCAGGAAGCCTTCACGATCATCTACCGCGTATCTTTTTATGTTGGAAGAAACTCCACGTGGTCGGGATTCGGAGGTATCCCAAAAGAGGCTTGTAGCGAACTATCAAGGATCGCATCTTCTCCTGGGGTGAGTGATTCTTGAACTCAGGCATTGCCATGACCCGCACCAGCACTGTTTGAAGCAGACGCCACGGCACATCGCAGCGCAGAGGCCCCGGACGTGTTCAGGAACCATGTTGCTATGCCATGCAGATTTCATCCCTGCATTCTGAATGAAGACTGGCTAATTCATGCTAATTAGTTAGGTTTTATGGTCTAAAATCTGAAATCATGGTAGAATCATCAGAAACCCAGTGCGAAGCGTTTAGAGCTGGCTTTTAACCCGGCCATTTTGATATCTTCTTCACTGTGTGTCAGGGGATTGTGCAAGCCTTGTTCCTTGTGATACTTTTTTGGTTCTTTTGTTTGTTCACAGTCTCTCGATTGCAAGATCGCTTGGTTGCAGAGAAATGCTTGGCAGAGACATGCCAACCTCGGAGAGGCCTGACCCTTCAAAGGGGTAGCAACTTGAAGATGAATTCAAACTGTCAATCAAATCCTTTTTCAAAGGCAGAGAATGAACCTGAAGTGTAGACTGAACTTCGGAATGAATATTCTGAGAATGCTTTTTCAATTTCCATCAATTTCCTATTTTCCATAGTGCCACGAGATCGCCAGTGACGTGGTGCAGGTGAAAACCACAGCCGGCGCAGACCGCCGAAGGCTTTCACAAGCCCGGACGCAGAGCAATGCTAAAAATGGGTAGAGATTTCGGTCGCCATGTAGGGTGCATGTCAAGGTCTTTTGATCCATTTGAGCTCCTTTGAACCATCCATTCCTGTAACTTGAAGTAACCAGAAATTTCATGGATGGGACAGGTGATGGCAAAGCAAAATCATGATCGGACCATAGTTCCAAAACATTCATGTCCCATGGCCATCCATTCAAATCTGGCCTGCAGTTTTCAGTTGCTGTTTACCACTGCAAAAAACCATTTCTTGGAGGCGTGGAGGAAGTGTGAAGTGATGCAAAGTTTACAGCAAACATGGAGCCTTTATTTGGGTACCCAGTAGTGACAAATTCGTTGGGACTTGGCCATGATCACCTTCCTTCCGCCATCGAGCCTTGACTCGACGTGACTTGACATGACAGCCCGCAGGAACTGAACTTCTTACAGAAATCCATGAACATCTTCAAACACACATATATATATATATATATTGTTGCATATACATACACATATGTATGTGTGTATGCATATGAATAGATTTAGATGTATAGTAAGCATAAGTGTATATATATATATACACATATTTATATTAGCCATGACAATCACAATCTGGACCAATTATTTTTTTCAACTCCGAAGAGCTGCTCATGAAACTTGGGCCACGGTTCGGACCTTGAATTCCAAGCCTCAGAAGCACAAAGCAAGCTGACATTTCTCATAGTACTGATTCAAGAATACTTGTCTACTAAATCATTCAAGACTTGAGGGATGCTCTTCATGATTGACAAATTGACACCCTCGAGTGCTGCTGCTCAATGCTTGTAGAGCTCGTTTACTAAAAGGATCCACCTCACTGCCATGACCTCCTTGATGGACGAAGATGCTGCAGCGGACTTCGGCATGTCAATCCTTCGTCGCAAAGGCAAACAAATAGTGTCAATCACAAGATGAAATCTTTGCCAGCAATGTTCCAGATTTTCAACAAAGACCGTGACGTAAAACAACTGTCAATTCATGTCATATTCCCAGGGCAAATATGGAGATGACTTCGAAGCAGCGGCAGGTGAGATGTTTCTTGCAAGATAAGATACTGATGTTTGTGGTCCTTCACCTTCAACCAATTTGTGGTGGCAAGATGTGTCAGGCCAGGTTTGCCAAGCCACGTGTGCATCTTTGTCGGAGCTGAACGCGCAGTTGGACAATGCCAGGCAAAAACTTTGGTTTGGCAACAGGTAAAGGTAAAGTATCTGGGCAAACCTGCAGAACGGATCCACCACTTATTCATACTCGTTCAAACTTGTCTTTACATTGTCTTTATATCCTGAGACAGGCTGAGGTATCGACATTTGCCACATTTGTCCTTTCAAAAATTGTACGGGAGCATGATGTGGTGCGGGGCAGGTGGCTGATGGAGGATACTACACAGCGGGCGTGTGAGCCTCACTATGGTGCAGAATGGTCTACAACCTTTTTCAATTGCCAATCTTCTGATCCGTGTCAACCTTGGGGATGGAAGGACGTATCTCAACAGATCTCAATGTAGTCAAGCAATTTTGTCTTACGTCTCAGAATCCATGGACATGGAATCAGAGGTCACATATCCATCGAGATTCCTTGTTTCTGTCCAATGACACCATGGTGCTAAGGTTCTGACATTTACCAACTTGACCAACGACAGTTTGAGTCTTTGCCAAGACCCACAGAATGCTGGAGTGAATTTCTCAGTGTACAGTAAGAACCACTCATGAGGTCATAGCAGTTTGACATGAGCATGAAGACTCAATACCACAGGGCCCTTGAGCTGCTCGAAAACTAAGTTTGGTAGCGGAGCTCCGGTTGCGGAGTTTCGCCCTCTGTGCTGCCTCTCGTAGCACTTGCTTAGGAAGGCTACTACCTGTCTTGGCAGGTTGCTGCGTGAGCGCAGCCAAAGGACTTCGTGAAAGGTAAGAAGATCCAGGGCACGTTGGTTGGTGCTTGAGATCAGTGGCTGGCATCGGAGGTGGACGAGCACGAGGTCATTTGCTTGGCAATTGAGCTATCGCTTGATCGGCGAGAGCACTACTTTGGCATTGCGGTGATCTACGGCTTCCACCTTGAGGAGCTCTACATTGACTTGCTGGACTTTGAGGACGAGACGATTCGGTAGAAGGTCTACTACAAGATGAATCCTCCACCTACATCAGGTTCCATCCCTCTACAAGAATATAGAAGAGATGTTCCACCAGGATGGACACCTGGGGATGCGAGTTATCCCGTTCGGAGCTACTTCGACAAGTTGAAGCTCTGGTACCGCATCTGCAATGTGGAGGACGAGTTAGTTGGACCTTTGATAGCTGGACGTCTATATGGACGAGCGTCCAAGGTGGCCACGACGCTACGTGTGCCGAGACCAGATGGAACGTTTGATGTGGGCGATGCCGCTCTGGTTCGCCTATCGGTCGACGAAGTGTTGGACCCGATGAGTGGAGCGGTGCTTCAACATCATATACCATCTGGAGTGCAATTTCTGGTGAATGCTCTACGACAAGCTTTCGGACAACAAGACCAAGACTTAGCAACGGCTTCTCTCGAGCGTTTCTTCAGTCTGTCTCGACAAGGCAACAAGTTGTCGTTGGCTGAGTACTCCGTAGAGTTTGATACCAGGTATGACGAAGCACATGACAGAGCGGGCTTGAACTTGAACGATGTCGGGAAGTTCTTCCTATGGTTCAAGCACAGTGGTTTACCCTCAAAGATGGTCGATGACATCAAGCTGCAAGTCAATGGAGACTACACCAGGTTCAATGATGCCAGAGCACTCGCACTTCGGATCTCGCCTAATCGCCATGAGTCTGAGACGGAGATCTTCTACGGCTCGGACTACTACTATGGTGATGGACCAGATTCGGAGAACTACTACCAGGAGGACCTCTACGACTACGGTGATGACTATGACTGGTGGTATGGATACGGTGGCGAAGATGAAGAAGATGGCGAATGGATCTATGAGGAGTATGATGATTGGGACTGGTATGGTTATGAGGCTGAAGACAATCAATGGTCGGAACCTGGACCAACAACTTTGGCTACTGAGGAGAAACAAAGTGATGACAAGGACGAGACTGCCGGCGAGTACTACAAAGGAAAAGGAAAAGGAAAAGGAGGCAACGATGGCTGCTTCAACTGTGGAAGCAAATGGCACATGGCTCGAGACTGCCCCATGGGAGACAAAGGCAGTGGAAAGTCAAAAGGCAAAGGAAAGTCAAAAGGCAAGGGCTTCTACCGATGGAGGCCACGGTTCAAAGGAAAAGGAAAAGGAAAGAGCCGATTTGGGAAAAGCAAAGCAAAAGGGAAAGGCTATGGCAAACGCCATTGGTTTAGCCAATCCAGTGGTCTACAGATTGATGAAGGCATTCCGGATACATCTACTACGACGAGAACGTCTGCTTCAGCTACAAAGACGAAGGTGCACTTCAGCAATGACAAGGTGGAGAAGTACACGGTGCACACCTCGTCAGAGGAAGAGGACTTCTTGTGGCGAAGAGGTCAACAGACCGGACCGTCTTCATCTACGACTACACCTGAGGAGAACAAGGAAGTGAAGCAGGACAAGCAACACTCTAAGGCCTTTACCTTTGCAGTTTTCCATGCACAAGATCTTCCACAAGAACAGTACTTCGCAGTGAAAGGTGAAAAGCGACATGGCTTGTTGATTGATCCAGGAGCTGCTAGCGGATTGGTTGGCAGCGACACTTTGAAACAACTTCTGGATCACTGCGTCCGACCACAAGGACGCCAAGACGAGGTGAAGATCGACTATGACAAGAGTACACCAGTTAGTGGCACCAGCGGAGGATCAGATGCTACTCTTGGACAGGTGACTTTGCCTTTGGTAGCAGGAGGCCATGCAATCACCTACACAGCTGATGTACTTGGAGGAGAAGGTTCGCTTTGCCCAGCACTTGTGGGCAACCCAGCACTTCGAGAAATGGATGCGGCGATCTTCACGAATTGGTTCAACAACGGAGACGGCATATTAATGGTTGGAGCAAAGGATGAAGAGGTGAAGCACTATCAGATGTTTCGTATCCTCTTGACCGACAGTGGTCACTATATGCTGCCTACGGACCATGACACAACGGCGAAGGTCGCTGGACAGACAAAGAGAGATGTGGTGCTGTTTTGCTCCAAGGTTGCACAGCAGAGCATGGAGAAGTGGAATGACGTTCACCCGCGTGTGGCTCACTGTTTTCTGTCACGAGTGGGCAGGCAGACAGGAGCTGACCGGTGTGAGAGTTATCACTATGACCAAAACAAGGACGAGATTGATGGTACAATGGCAGAAGGACTTGGCACAGCAGAGGATGAGATAGATGAGACGCCACACGCAGCAGAAGAGAACATACCAGAGATCCAACATGGACTACATGAAGGAGATCCATTGCCAGAACAAGGAGGAGATCCAAAGCCGGCCATTTTGGCTGTAAGAGCTTTGGTTTAGAATCTTGTTGAGATTCACCACGTGGAGCACAACGAGAACACTTGCATGGGACCCTGCGGACAATGGATGTCAACACCATATGTACAGGATGACATCCCGGAAGACAACGTGAAGTTGAAGAGAAGATACAAGGCTATCCCGGAGGAGTACTACACGAACACAGGACTTCATCCAGTTACGCCGCACAACTTCAAGGACTGGTTTGCTAGAGCAAGAGGACGAGGTCTACGATGGCATGCCTGGGAGATATGCTCAGGTAGCGGCAGGCTATCTCTTATCCTGCTGATGGCAGGTTTGGTGGTTGGCTTCCCCCGTGGACTACCGGTACGGCTGGGACATCAACAACCTCGATCACCAGAAGATGCTTTGGCAAGCGCAACAGGAGTTTCAACCAGGCTACATGCACTTTGCCCCAGACTGTGCGCCGTGGTCTGTTGCTGGAACTTCAAATGATCCAATGGAGAGGCTACAAGAAAGGAAACGTGACTGGCCAGGACTATCTTTCATACAAGGATCATGTGAGGAGCAGTCACGCTTTGGAAGAGGCTATGGATTGGAACAACCTCTTGGAAGTGCAATGTGGCAAGCACTTCCTGAGAATCCTCTACGTTTGGAAACGTTGGAGGACTACAAGAACAAGCAACGAGTTGATCAATGTATGCATGGTGCAGTGGATGAGAACAAGTGTCCTATACAGAAGGCCACAGCTCTTGGTTCCAACGTGAAGTGGAATCGCACTGCGCTACGCTGTTCAGGACACGGAGGCAAACAACATGCACACCTACAAGGACAAGGACGGACAAGGACCTGGAGGAGTTGCCAGGACTGCATCTGCAGCAGTCTACCCCAAGTTGATGTGTCAGCGGATGAAACTGGACATAATCAACTTCCTATATGGACGGAAGCTGATGAATGTGAAGAAGTGGCCAATGGACATGACCTACCACACCGTGGGTCACTACTACGACTGCATCAGGTGCCAGTTGGGACGGTCTTGTCCCAGAGACATTCCACACACTCTTGTGCCACGAGAATGTCGACATGGACGATGGGCTCCAGGAACAGGTCCGAGAGCTAGAACAACCATGCCACCGGACCCGCTGGCAGAGTGGAAAAGGAAGACTGATTCGGAGGTGCTAGAAGTTGTCGAACTCAACGATATGACAGTGAAGACACTTCCGGTACAACAACGACATTGGTTGAAGAAGCTGCTTCTTGAAACAATGCATTCATGTCTGGGCATCTTCAGTGAGGCAGTCGCCAGTGAGCATGGATACAGGCACTGGGTCGAGAATGCGGTGCAGTTCGCGCTCTTCAAGGAGATCTTCAAGGAGCACTTCATGGTACGAGGAGTGTTGATTTCTTTGAGGCCTTTCCACAAGGTAGTTGCAGAACCACAACTGAACTTCCAATCAAGCTATTACAGGTTGATCATCAGAGGAACCATAAAGAATTGGAGGATCAACCCAACAGAGGACATGAGAGAAATGAGTCACTCACAGATTCACGAGGCGCTGGACGAAGATGATTGGATGGTGACTATCTTTGGCCATGACTACCCGGCCGAAGGAGGAGTACCTGCGCCATCTACACCGGCGTCGAGATCAAGAGCTATGCCTGCTGAACGACCTCTACCGCCTCGACAAGATGATGTTCTAGCAGAACCGGAATTGCATGAGAGAAAGGAAGACGATAAGGATATTGTCGACGCACCCTACGAGCAAGAGGAGTTTGAGACAGGATCCAGAGAAGAGATCAAGCCCATCAGACCGAACTACAATCTGAAGCTGGTACTCCGCAGACTGCCGAAGCTCTATGAGGAGGAGAACTTCACAAAGTGCAAGCAACTACTTCTTGGACTTCATGAACGACTTTGGCACTCACCGGCTCAGGATTTCATGAATCTTCTTCGTCGAGCTGGCATGACTTCGGAGATCATCAATCTGGCTGGTGAGGCTGTGAAGTCTTGCGCAGTCTGCAGGAAATATGTCAGATTGCCAAACAGGCCACAGACCAGGGCGAATGGTGCCGTCATCTTCAATGACAAGATTCAGATGGATCTCTTCCATTGGGAGAGCACATGGTTCGTCTTGTTCGTTGATCAGGCGACGAGGTTCAAGACATGTGGCACCATCATCAGTCAAGAGTCAGAAGACTTGATGAGAGCGATGCTGGATCTATGGATATACACGTTTGGACCTCCCAGTAAGATGGTGATGGATCAGCAAGTCAGCTTGATGGGACATGAAGCAGGTGGAGAATTCGAAAGACTGAACATAGAGCGGTGCCCTAGAGGAACAACTGCAGGACATGGATCTGAACAACACACTGGAACAGGAATAGTAGAACGACATGTCCAGCTGATCAAGATGACGATGTACAAGTTGAGAGCCAAGCTACAACGACAAGGTCTTGACCCCACAAAGGAGGAGCTGGCTCAGGAGAGTGCGATGGCACACAACATCACGTTGAACTACAAGGGCGTTACACCATCTATGGCAGTCTTTGGAACTTTACCACGTGGCTTCTACGAGGTCGAGTCTGACGCGATCCTCAATTCAACTGGAGCTTTGCAGACTGACATCACGGTCTTCGAGAGAGCCATCAGGATCAGGCAAACAGCACTTGCTCAAGCTCAACAAGCAGTGGTTGAAGACAGGGTGGCTCGTGCTAGCAAGACAAGGCCACACCAGTTGGATCTGTCAACTTTGACAGCTGGAACTTCGGAAGTGGAGTTCTACAGAGAGGTGAAGAATGATCCCGGATGGCGTGGACATGCATTGCTTCTACGACTCGATGCTGACGAAGGAGTTGCAATCATCCAGTACCAAGGCAAACCGTATCTGGTCTCTTTGCGGTTCATTCGACCGTACAAGGGAATCTACATGGTGGAGGTACAGAAGCCTGAGGTCGACGAGACGGTCTCCAACTTGATGAAGTATGTGGAGGCGATGTCGGACTACAAGGTGTACATCTACGGCTGGATTCGGAACAAGCAGGACAAGTGGATTAAATTGCCTAAGGAGAATGATGAGGCGAACCGGTTCCTACAGAAGGCCATTTTGGTCTCACAGGCTATGACGAAGAGAGAGCTGAATGGATGTATGTTCGGCAAGGCCTTGAGGAGCTTCAAACCACCAAGCAATACCACTGGCATTTTGCTAACGTGGATTGTTGGAGGACGCAGATACGCAGTACAAGAACACAAGTCTGATCGACACCTACGGTTGAAGAAGATCACAAACCATCCTCGAGAAGAAACATGTATCTTGTACTTCTACTACTACAACACGGTCTATGCAGGTGACGCAGACAACAACGTGGAAGTTAAGAAGGAGATCCAGGATACATCAATGAGATCGGTCACTACTTCTTCGGACACTACAATGGAGACGGTGATTGAAAACAAGAAGAGAGAAGGACCTGAAACTCGTACAGTGGTTTTGGCGCCTGAGAAGAAACGACAGAAAATGGAATACCTGAAGAAAGACGTGGAGTTCATGAAGAGCTGGTACACTGCCACGGCTACAAGGAATGTGGTACAATTGGACTTTGCACCGAGTGGCAGACTGGCTATGACTTGATGACTTCGACTACACGGAACTTCTTGATGCGGCACTATGACATGGAGAAGCAGAACTACGGCTACTTGTTCCACCTCGCCTACAAGACTGATGGTGAGGCCTTAGCATGTCTTCGCACAGCGAGGATCTACAAGGTTGACGATGAGACGGCGGTCCTGGAGGACTATGACATCACGCCACAGATGTGGCCGGAGATTGACGAGGCCGACAAGAAGGAGATTCAGCAGTTTGTGGATGAGAAGGCTTTCAAACCTATTCACCGTCTACAGCTGACTCAGGACATGGTGAAGATTGACGCAAAGTGGGTTCGGAAGTGGAAACGCTATCCGGACAAGTCGGTGAAGATGAAAAGCCGTCTATGCGCACGAGGATGTCTAGATCAGCAGAAGACGCAGCTCACTACACGGAGCACTACGGCAACGAGACTTTCTCAGAGGCTGCTGGTATCACAGGCGGCTCGGAAGAAAGGAAAGACGATTGAGAGCTGGGACATCGCAGGTGCGTTCTTGAAGGGATTTGATTTCAAGTCCATTCAGAAGGCTTTGCAAAAGATGGGTTTGTCGGCACCCACACGTCAGGTGGTTATCTATCCACCTATGAACGTATGGCGACATTTGGCAAAGATGTCGGACATGTTCAAGATCCCTGAACATGCAATACATGACTATGGACTTCTATGCCTAAAGCCCGTCTACGGCCTGAATGATGCACCGTTGGCATGGCAGTTGAGTTTGCATACTTTCCTGGAGGAGCTTGGTGCTACTCGTTCAAAGATGGACGAGAACTGCTTCTACTGGAGGAAGGAGAACAAGAAGAAGATTGACGCCATGGACAACATGTATGCAATGATCACTACACACGTTGACGACCTGGCGGTGATGAGCACAACTACATGGCTGGACGAGCACTACAACAAGTTCGTCAAAAGGTTTCAGAAGGTGACGAGGCAACAACTACCGTTTGACCACTGTGGTTGCCACTACAGCAAGACTGGTGATGGTTTTGCTGTGACGCAGAAAGAGTTCGCAGAAAAGATGAAGGAAGCACCAGTACCAAAACGAGCTGATGACTCCAGATTGACTCCGGAGGAGATTTCGGATTTCAGGTCGATTCTTGGTGCACTACTATGGGTGACGGCTACCAGACTTGACATCATCTCAGATGTCTCCTTGCTACAAGCACGAGTGACGATTGCTGAGGTGAAGGACATCAAGGTAGCCAATTCAGTGCTGGACAAGGTCAAGCGCTACTCGGAGATTGGACTGCACTACAGGCAGTTCGAGTCGGAGAATCTTAGATTGGTTTGTGTACACGATGCATCTTCGGCTTCCAAAGGAAGACACTATGCACAGGAAGGTGTATTGATCCTCTTAGCCGATGATAAGTGGAAAGGACACCACATTGACCTTGAGGAGGAGTTTGACAGCCAATCCGTCAAAGCACACGGCGGCGTCATGCACTTGCTACATTCTCATGGAGCAAAAGCCAAAAGGGTGAGCACTCTACCAGTCACGCAGAAACGCTATCTATGGTCAATGCACTAGAGAGCAGTATCCTAATCACTACCAGATTGAGTGAGCTTGCACACCACTTGGTAAGTCCCACGATTGCACAGTTGACTGAGATGCAAGAACATGGAAATCCAACTATACCATCGGACTTCTACACGGACTGTCAGGACTTATGGGAACTAGTAACAGGCATGTTGACATTACCACAGGACAAGTCACAGAGATTGTATATTCTTGGGATTCGTGAAGCACGACTATGTGGTCGCATTCGGCTCTTCACGTTGGTCCCCACGCAATCGATGCTTGCTGACGGTCTTACGAAGCCCATGGAGAGTCCGGCGTTGCTATTGCTGCTGAGCGCTGGAAAGGTGACTATGTTTGGAGTGGATGGACATCCAGTCAAAAGCCGAGTCTTGCCCAGTTTGGGCAACATGGAGGAGAACGACTTGCTAATGTCTGACGAGGAGATCATGACAGCAGTGAAGCCGGATCATGAACGGCTGGTGGCAAGTCATGCAACTATGCTATGCGGTATGATGGCCACGAGCACTATGAGGACCATGAGATTGGTCATGACGGCAGCGCTGATGGCTACAGGCGCTGATGGAGCAGAAACAGAAGAAGAAACTACTGGACGGACAGAAGAAGGTGGATACTCAGGAGTCTACATGATGATGTTCGTGACGGTGGTGATGGCTATTGTGGTTGAGAAGGTAATCTCCCACATGATGGACTACTTCCGGAAGAAGGACACGGCCGGTCGCTTGCAGAATGACATGGTGATCCCAGGAATCTATGCACAGCAGTCGATGTTTCCTGGAGGGCCTAACCAGGATCAGAAGAAGAAGCGGAAAGTCAAAGATGAACAAGATGGTTCAGGATCGGAATCTATGGAAGTTGACGAGGTCTATGGCATGAATGAAGAACAGCTAAGGAAACAGTTGATGAGGTACAGAGTGGATCTGGACAGAGAGAAGTATATCAACCAGAAGCTTAGTGAACGACACAAAGAAGAAACAGCTGAGCTGATGGACAAGATCCATACGCTACGCAACAAGACTGGCGAGAATGACGAGTACACGAAGATCTTGGCTAAGCACAAGCAGGAGTTCAAGGACAAGTACGAAGAAGCTAAAAAAGAACTACGACGAGTACTATGACAAGTACCGGGACTTCTCGGACAAGTATGGTGACGCGATGCAACAAGTGGCCAACTTGTCGGACACCAACAGGATGATGGACTCCAAGATCAAGCAACAGGCAGAGAAGATACGACAACAAGGTGACGACAATGCAGAGTTGAGGAACAAGGTCGTGGATTTGTTCAATGACTACGAGAGGCAGAAGAAGGAACTTATTGACGACTACGAGAAGCAGAAGAAGGAGATTAAGGAATCCTATGAACGACAAGCTTCGAGGACTCCAGATACCAGAAGGTCAACAACACCACTACAAGATGATGGAGATGACGGAAGCTCACGAGACAAGAGTCGTCAAGGAGAACCTATGGATATCGATGATCTACGCGACAAGTTCGACGACATGAAGGACGACTTAGAGCAGAAGACCTTGGAAGTGAAAGATCTAGAGAAACAGTTGGATGACATGAAGAAGAAGAATGCCGATGACGTTCACCAGTATACAACGATGGTAAACGACTATGGTGACAAGATGACCGAGCTGGAGAAGAAGTACCGAGATTCAAGCCTTGAGGTGACGAAGATCACAGCGGAAGTGGTTCGCACACGTACAAGGTGCGAGAACTATGATCGCTACAACCGGGAGTTGCAGGAGAAGCTCAATGAAGCGAAGGCCCCTCACAACATCTACTTCACGAGGCATGGAGAGGTGTACCACGGGCCAAGCTGCGCTCACACGAAAGACAAGCAGGTGAACTTCCTAAGGAAATGCAAGGATTGTTTGCCGTAGAACTCCAAAGTGAGCAGAGCAGTACAGGAGCTTGACCGGAGTGAATTTCTCAGTGTACAGTAAGAACCACTCATGAGGTCATAGCAGTTTGACATGAGCATGAAGACTCAATACCGCAGGGCCCTTGAGCTGCTCGAAAACTAAGTGCTGGAGCAGTCTTCCAGGTGCGTTTCTCAGACTTTGATTGCAAGGGATGCAATGAATGACAGTGCCTTCGAGCATTCTTAGGCCAAAAGAGGATCCGGACCTTTTGGGGGACACATGCAGATCCTGAACACTTGCAGCACATTTTTTTGTATTCCTGAACTGCTTTAATTTGAATCCAAAATGGTATTTCCCTGAACTATTCTTCCCGACGACAAATTATGATGTTATTATTATTCCACAAAATTATTTCCTGAAATCACATCAATGTATGCAAGCGCAAAAAAAAACATCTTTTGCCGGAATCAGCTGCTAGCAAAAATCCGTGTGTGCCACCAGAATCTTCGTGGCCACACATGTCACAAGACAACAACATTTCCGGCGGATGTTTTTGTTGTAGCCAAGTTGAACGCTGACAGTACAAACGCACATTACCCTATCCTGGTGGGTATATCCTTTGTTTGTGTTGAATGGTTTTGGGAAACAACTTCTCCAGAGCTGTGGGTCTGGCTGTTGCAGGTGCGTTCATTCTTCAATTGCTTGGAAACGGTGGATGGCTATCATCCAAAGGCTCCAAATTCTGTGCATGTGGATGCGTGGTCCTTCCAAGTGAAAACGTATGAAGTGTAGATGATGTCGCCTATATGCGCTTTGCTCCATGCTGATGTGGCTAGTTGCTTACTCCAAAGTGGGCAGGCTGAAAGCGTATCACCTTTTCATAAAATCCTATTCGCAAGAAGAATCGAACAACGAAAAACATCCTTGGGAGCTTGTGCGAACCAGGCTGCAGAGATTAAGAGAACCGAACAAGGACAACAATGAAAAAACATAGCAAAATATGGAAGTCATTCTGACAAATTGTTTTGTAAAGTCTTGTGATTCTACTTGACATGCGGTTAATAGAAGGTCTGTATCAAAAAATCATTCAAGACTGCAAATTGTAGTAAGCCTCGGAAAAGGCTAGCTGATTTTTTGGACGGTGTGTCTAAACTTTCAACTACGGCCGCTTCAGTCTACCTTGCACGGTGTGAACATCTACAACTTCAACTTGTTTTCGTCGCTTTTGCCTTTTTGTATTGTTTGTTATTTTTGAAGGTATTCGTCACTGTTCAGTGGTTGTGGGGGATATGATCTAGGTTCCGGTCATTTTTAGATTATTTTCTCTCTTTTTTCTGACCAATGGAGCCCCTAGCTGATCAAAGATGGATCAACGAACGTACTGTAGTTTTCACAAGAATGGCAGAAGGGCACATATTGAGGGCTCTTGCGAATTCTTGTTCTAGAACTCTTTGTATGACCAGTGTTCTTCGTCGGCAAAACGTTTGCTTTCGAATTGCAAAAGATGTGTTTGGCGTGGTGAGGATTGCCATCCTTCAAATGAATTGTGAATGATGATGCCGCAATTTTGGTTGCACCTTCAAGCCAAGATTTGCTCACATCTTGAACAATGAAAGCGCTGGTATGAAGCGTTGGCAATCTATGACAATCTTGACATACTGGAGAAAGCAGTGACGGGAAAACTTAAGTACTACCAGAAAATCGAAGAAGCATCATCAAAAAAAAGAATCTGTGTGTCATCAACGTGGTGCAAATTCCATCAACGTTTTAGTGTCGTGCTTCGGAAGCCGAAACAAAGAACCAGTACGAACTTATTGGACATTGAACGCAGCAACCCATGGCTTGGTTGAGTGCCGAACAGAATGGTGTTGCCCGATCAGGCCCTGGAAATTGATGGGATATGTTCAATTCCAGCGATGCAACGAAAAAAGCAAAGCTAGAATTCAACGATTAACAATATTAACAGATTCATGTGATGAGACTTGCAGGGGAAACATAAGACTTCAAGAAGGTCAATGCTCCTGAATTGTTGGAAGTTTGGGCAGTTATGTGCAGGTCTTTCTCCACGGATGCAGGCATGAATTTGCTTTCCGTGTGCTTCAAATTGCAGCTGTGTCCATTTTTTGCAGCCCAGGTTTGTCTTGAATGTGGCACAGCATGAATAATTCACATAGACATTTGCCAACATTGCGCCCAGAAATGATGTTCCTCCGCAAGCCGTACACGGACGAGCTTGTCGAGAACCAAGACCGCAGAGTTTCGCAGTTTCGAAGATAATCAAAATTTCCCGATTTGACTTGTGGCTGAGGGGTTGAGAATGGTGCTTCACAGGTGCGGAAACTTGATCTTAAAGTGATTTCAAGCAGAAGGTACTCTCGGCCTTGTATTGAAAGGGCAAAGTCAACTTGTTGGATCCTTGACGCATAAGATGCGTTGGCGCAGGTTCCTCCTCGTGTGGCAGCGTCTGTCTTGCCAGGTAATGGGTCTTGGTTGTTCAACTAGCATAGGAACACGAAAATTTATGATGCACTTGGACTTGTCATCAAAAGCTGCAGGCTTGGTGCAAGAACCCGTCACAGGTCTGGCCTTTCTTTGCAGCTTATGCGTAGTGACTCGGGACAGATTCAAAAACTCTTGCTTTGCACCGGAGGCACTGCTCCATCTGTACCATCTCCATGTCCGTATGTGATGCCTTCTTTTGAAGCAATGGACCAGAATCGCGATGGTGTGATCTCAAGAGCAGAGTACCAGAATGCAACTGCAGGTGCCAGGGGGTTTCTGCGTCAATGCACTTGGATCTGCTAGAGACCACTAGACTCGACAGTGGATGTAGCTGGAAATAAACTTTGCTGGCTCGAGTTCTGTACTTTCGTTCAGAGAAGACAGTCCACATGGCGTAATCTGTACTTTATGTTGAAAAGGCATGGTCTATGCTGCTCCTCGGGGAGCTGTGAGGTGGGCAGCGTGAGGAATGTGAGCTTTCACGTTTGTGCTGTTTTGGGGTCAAAGACTTGTGTCATGAGATGCAGGTCCGTGTCACCACGGTCACCCTTGTGGAGAGCCCCATTTTTTGAATCGGTGTGAAGCAATGAGTTAGTCCACAGGCCACAGGTCCTTGTCGTCGCATCTTGCAAGGATTGCCTATGGACAGGTGCAACCACGCGCTGTGTGGGGATCTCAGTGTCAAAGCACAGTCTTGGTGCATGCTGGTCGAACAGAAAATCCAACTGATCTGCGCATATTGTTTGTGTTTCTTATAGAAATGCACCTTCGGGTGATGCGGATGGGTTCATTTCATTTCTCATGAACCCGCAGTCGCTGTGGTGTTTGGCCTTTGCCTCAAGGTCCCCTGATGTATCCCGGAGCCCAATTGGCACTTACCACAGAATTTGGAGCCTGAGTCAGCCAGAGTCAACCAGAATTGCCTTTGACTAATTTGACTGTTTGATTTTTGTTAGGGCTTCAGGTCTCTGATATTGCATGATATGCACATGTGCATCATGTGCACGTGTAATTGCTGCACATAAACTATCATAAACATGTATGAAAAAGGATTGTTCACGACATACTCTATACATTGAAGAGTCTAGTAATAGTATACTGTAGATATACTGCAGATATACTGTAGATATTCGGTATATAGGGCACTGCATTCTTGAAGGGATTCCTGAAGCCAAGGTCGGCGGCTTGTTGCTTCTCCTACAGCAGTCCAGGCCAATCAAAGCACCTGCCGTGAATCTTCACTTCGTGATTTGAATCCTCTGAATCCGACTGAATCCACGTCTTTGAATGATTTTGGTCAGGTGCCAGTGCAAACCATTCCACAGGCGGTCCAGTGTTGCAAAGATCACAGCGAGAGTTCCCGAAACTCACCGAATTTGCTGGGTTTGAGAGGTGCCTGCTGCGCAGCACTTATCTCAGATTGCTCGTAGCTTCAGCTGCAGCTCTTTTCAAGTGCAAGAACTGGAAAGACTGCGGGCATAGTTTCTTGATGAATTTGGATCTAGATTGAGATGATTCTATTTTTTACAATCGTCTGCAACTAGCAGATCAGATAGAATTTTATGCAGTGAGCCAACCACGACTTTTGTGTTCTCCAACCAGTATTCTTGGAATAGTCTATTTTGTTACTCACTGTAGATGAGTTAGATGAAATTAGTGACTTTGGCATTGAGGCCGCTGACTGTAGGGCGCTCAGCTTCCAAACAGTGAGAGAAGAGTGAATATTTTACATGCCCAAGGTCCCGTCCATACAGATTGTTCCGCCGTTCTGATCTCAGAGTGAATGCACTTTATGCTGAGCATGAATTTATCTGGATTTTGGCGACGTGGCCTTGGGGCCTTGGGGCCTTAGACATGTTAGAACCTTTTGGCCCTGCTTGAGGTCAGAAGCTTCGCAGCCTTCCCATCTTTCGGAGGAGCGCAAAAGATGGGAAAGACGTGAAATCTGAACGAATGAAATCTGAACGAATGAAATCTCGTTAAACGTGTCGTTTTGTGTTTTGTGACTTTCCTTTATACCTTCCTAGCTTTCCTGTTTTCTTTTTCCATGTTTTTTTTTATCGTTTTGCTCTGACAACATGGATGTTGTGTCTGCAGGACCTCCTGAAGCGGATTGATGGAGTGGCTGCTTGGAGTTGAAAGCCTGTTGTGAAGCCATGATTTTTTTTTCGATATATATTACGCTACTGGTTGCCATGAGGAAAAAAATTTTTGTGTGGGATGTTTTGTGTGGGATCTTTTTGCTTCACCTTAGAGGTCTCTGAAATGGAGCGAGAATTGTCGGATGACCTGGCTGCGCCGAAGCCTGAGAATTCTGAATTTGAAGCCTTGCACATCCTTTTCCGTACGCCTTGCGGCTGGTAGGTTGGATAAAGACGTGATGCCGATGTGGCCAAGGTGTGTCAAATCTCCTCTCACCGAACTGAAGCAGGATGGCAACAAGGCACTGAACGCAATGGAAATTGTCTCACGCAAAGCTCTCAGCCTACACACCTGAAGCTGGCGAACGCAGGTTGAAGTGTTCGGTATTAGCCTCAAGCCCGTAAGCAGCAAACACTATAAACGGATGAGTGAAAGTGCGGCGGACGGACCCCGCCAAAGACTGGGAAGTATGTGAGGAAACGATGACGATGATGATGCAGCTGACAACGACAGCCTGATCCCAAGCGCAGCTTGAACTTAAAATCCTTGGTGAAAAGTGAAATGTATTGTATACTACTTGGATCGCCACTCGGTGTGAGGCACCATAGACTGGATTGACAAGCAGATTCGCAGCATCGAGAGCCGTCGGGAACAGTGTGAGTCCAGGCTGGACAAATCAATGACTGAACCGACTACACCGTTAAGATCCATTAGTTAAACCACTTCTGTGACGACCATGTTGGAGGCAGGCGCATCTTACCGATTTGCGCCGTTTGGTGGCTGATCGTGGCCGTGTGCTTGGAGTGTATCAAAACAAGATTCCTGGCCTGCAAAAAAGTAAGAGAATGCAAGGCCACGGGATATCCTTTGAATGACATTTGAGGTCGGCGTCCGTTGTTGAGAGATGACGGCCGGCGACCCAAACTGAAAGGAGAGATGAGATACTGTAAATGACGGCAGCTTGATTGTCTCTAACAGATTAAATGGCTTTGGAAACTTGTCTAAGGACTCCTGTCTGGCGATGATGAGGCCGTTCGTCTGCCAGAGAAACGATGCTGTTTAGAAAGTTGCATGCCCATGTCATGCAGAGCATATTGTTGTCATGGTTTGGGATGAGTTCTGAAATCCCCAAGGAACTGGCTGTGGATTTGTCAAAGATAGATAGCTTTTCATTTGCTTTACCACATCTCGAGGCCAGAGATAGTCCAACAAGACGTTTGTCCATCCTTGAGGACCTCTAGAAAGTGTTACATGAGTTACATGCATGTTACATGCAGTCAACAGTTTGTCATTCTAGTCCAGAGATGCTGGCGTTGCAAGGGAGAACATGAAGAGCTGAAGAAGCAGGCTGAAGAGCTTGTGTTTCAATTGATAGGTTGGAATTTGATTGCCTTCATGCAGTGCTTTGCAGTGGTGTGGAGGTGGAAACTGAGCGCGTTGAACTTCTCAAGGCCAAAGTGTTCAACAAGCTGAAGAATCATCAGTCGGTACTGCAAAACACCGTTGAGATTAATTTTCTGATTTGGGTCTTCTCAACTCGGAAGTTGTTTCAGATGTGAATAATGTGTGTCCAACAATGCTTCATAAACCTTGATTCGGGGACACCATTTAGCCCTGTGCACAGGTGCGTGCAAATCTGGAGATGGAGTGTGAGCGACGCCTGCAGGAGGCACAGATGTTTCTGTGCAAGTGACTGGTTGCGTGAAGATTCAACAGGAAATGTCAATTGGTTGCTATGGGTTGCGATGGCTGGCCAGGCGCGATCTTTGGCAGAGTCCATGCAGGCGGGTCTTGTGAAGTCGAAGGCCATACATGACAACGTTGTCTTTGTTTTGATGCTTTGTAGGAAAATAGACAACGTGCCCTGGCAGCTGAAGAGGCCAAACATGTGGGGCCATGACTCATGGAAAAGATATCATCCATTTCGACCCTCTTCGTTTATCTTCATATACTGTATTGACGTGTATTGACTGCAGTCTTTCTTCCCGACATCTTTTTGCAGGCGGCAAATCAGCAGTCAAGAGATGCTGTCAACCAGCTTCATTTAGTACAGGACTGCTCTTTGTGGAGCTGACTGTGTTTCGGGTTGCTTTCAGTGCTCCTAGTCCACTATCATGAAGGTTATGTAATATGTAAATATTGAATGTAATCATGAATGTAAATCTGCGTGTTCCTTTTGGACTTTGGAGTTGAGACATTCCTCGATGCAAAACTTTTTCTTGCCGTCCTGGCTGCAAGGAGCGTTTGCGAGAAACGGAGGCTGTCGATGTTGGGACTAGGACTTTGGACCACCGTTTCTTGTGCAACCTGACCCTCGGCAACGTAAAACTCTGATGGCTGCACCTTGTGGAAAGGCAACTTTGGAGCGCGAAAGGCAACAGTTCCGGCTGCTGCAAGATGCCCAAGCTGCTGCAGGTCAGGTTTTTCCGCAACCTTGATTCTGTTTCCATCTTTGATTCCTTGGACGGTTTCTGAGTTGACATCTTGTTTTGCATTTTGATCTCGAAACGTAGAGAATTGCAGGTGCTGACCTGAGGCAGCTGGAGGCAACTGACTGTGTTGCAGTGAGATGCGATGGCATCCAAGTTGCTACTAAATGGCAGTGATGTACAGGAGAACTCTCGGATTGTCCTTGCAGACAACCAGACCCTGCAACAAAAAGCACAAATCTGAGCAAGGGGACAGTGATTCTGTGCAACTATGTGCAAATGTATTCAGACTAGTGACTTCCAGGAAGCAGGTCCTTTGCGATGCCTTCCGTGTCTTTTGTCTCTGGAATCCGTGCAAAGCCTGAAGGTTCGGGAAATGGAACTAGAGCGTTCCGTGTTCCTGGAGGTCCAGGCAAAGTCAGAGGACGCACTGCGCAGTTTTCTATCCCACCATCTGACGAGTGCCGGCCTATGAATACATAATATCACTTTGTATATTCATTTACTGTATATATATATATAATATGCACAAATTGAATGCTGAATACTCAGCAAATGCCAAACATGTCACAATCAGAATTGACCATTTTGCTGAGAGTATTTCAAGTGCTCACAGTAGTCGGATTGCAGGAAGAAAGGAAGGCATTGGTCGCCCGAATAAGACAAGCTGAGGAAAGGTATGGGGCATGGTGGACATGGCATGCTTTTTTGTTCGTTTCTTTTGTTTGGCAGTGCATTTGGAGGAGGACAAATCGAGAGAGATTGAATCAGCACTGCATACACACAGAGAACAATGGCGAGAGGCCAGGGACCTATGGACCTATGTTATGGTGTATGTCAACATGTCAAGCCAAGAATTATGAATGACATCAAAGTCATTCAAAGTCCATCAGGCAGCCAGCAGGGAAACCCAACAGCTGTCGCAAACTTAGCAGCTACAGCTAAGCCGTGGGCTTGTCACTTTGACTGAGATGTCGCATGGGCCACTCGTTTGGCTTCTCTTCATTGGCTTTTCGTAATCTTCACTATTTCTTGTCATGATCTTGAATCTGAATTAGACCAGGACAAATACGGCAAATGCTGGCCAATCATAAAATCTCATCAGTGTGAAAACACATAAGGCGTGCTTCCATGACAGCAACTCACAACAAGCATCTCAAGGCCGAATGTCGTGAGGATTTCAAATATGAAGCAAGTCGATGCATTGATATTTGGTATTGTTAAAAGATCTTTGAAGTCTTACCCAAAACTTTTCTGAAAAGGCAGATAGCACATCATCAGTTTATGCACTGAGTTTTACAACGCATGTTTACTGTAAGTTCCCTTTTGAATGTCACATGGCAGAAGGCTCTTGTTGCTTGTGACGTTCTAGATCGCCATACAGTTGCTGCTCTGGGGTCATTTCAACCCTGGCAGACTGCGGAGAAGCAGGGTGAAGTCCGAGTGTCCGAAGCGCAAACAGCTCTGCTCAAAGAGCTCGAAGAATGGAAGGAGCGTTGCTCCAGGCTCTTGGGCAGGGCTTGGCTAGAACATCTCAAAAGGGATGATGTCTACCAGAAAACAAGTCAAATTCCCCAGAGCTTGTACAGACACTTACCAGCTGTTTGTTTGGTTGTTTCGGTATTGCAAAAGACTGGATTATAACAGGAAGTCAAGCATGAACTCAAGGCAGACAGCCCACGATATTTGATTCTAGGTATGTCATGTTTCAGATTTTGTATTGGTGATACGATGTTGGTGGCAGGTTGCAAGCAGACAAGGACGATGCAGAAGAGCGTTCACGGATTGAGATGCAAAGGCTTCATGCGCAGGAGCGGTGCTCGAACTTATGTATTTGTGTGTTGAATCACCATGAATCACCAAAATCACCAAAATCACCGACATTGTTCATATTTGTCCCAATGCAATCTATCTCCCGTTTTTTACCTGTAGGCCACTGAAGACGCAACACGGCTTCGAGATGACCAAGAGAAGCTCAAGGCATTGTGATCTACCTCCTGGATGCCACTTGATTCGTCACTTGATTCGTCACTTGATGGAGACTTGATGCCTTTTTGTTTCCTGAAACATCACACAGAGGCGGCCTTGGCTGCCGAAGTCGGAGCAAAGGCTCGTTGGATAGGTTTACACGCTGTTTTAGCCGTTAGTGTCAAGCCACCTTGCTTCAGGAACAGGTCCAACGACAGCATCAAGCAGTCATGCAAGACATGGACAAGCTCAAATTCGACCAAGCAGAGCTATCAAAGGACCCTGTTGTAATTGGGGAGCATAAACATAGTTCGGAGTTGGAGGAAATCGTGGATCCTGATCTTGTCTTGTTCATGTTCATGTTCATATTTTTGGGCCAAATGTTCATAGCAATTTTTATTCTTTGCTCATCCAAGAATGTGTTGCTGTCACCACTGCTGTCGGTCCGGAAAAGAAAAAGCTGATGAATGGCGATGGTGTGCTCACACATATCTACTTCCATCATCTTCCATTATGATTTTGACTTGCACCCGAGTGCTATGCCGATAGCTGCCCTGGCAATTACCAGGTAGCTGCTGGACTGAAAAGGGCTTACGGGTGACAAAATAGGATAATAACGATGCACCACTTTTGAATGGAGGTCATGGGACTCTGACCCCCGATTCGCTTGCTTGGAGGTGAATGAATAGGGGAAGAAAGGAATACAAAGGCACAGTGGCATGACACATTCGGTGGCCAGGACAAGATGGCAGAACAAGCAGCTAGGCAGAAGGCCACCTGGTAGCAGCACTGTGAAATGTCAAAGGTCTAGCAGTGACTAAAGATGTCTGATTTCTGTTCTTTTGATTTCATTTTTTCTTTCCTTTTTGCCATTTTGGCATTTCCATCGTCCAAGGCTGAGCAGGAACATCAGGCGGTCTTACAAGACTTGGAACGAGTGCGTAAGCGACCCAGTTCCAGGTCTGCAATGCTGAGGAAAGGAAGCTTGGAGCAATGGTCTTGAACTACAAGATCTTTTCCTTTCCACAAAAGCGCACATACTGTAAAATTATATATATTGAATAACAAATATGTATACTTATACATATATCATATATATATATACATTACTACGCATTATGCAATATCATATCGTTCATACAAATTCCACAGTGCCATTTGCGATGGAACCGCTCAGGTGTGGCAAGAATCAAGCCGTGATTCTAAATAGAAACAGGGGTGATGCTTGTTGTAGTCCTAATTGAATGACCCTGTTGATATCATTATCGGCTCAATGATTGGCTCAATGTATATAATTGAACCCCAGCTCAGTTGATTCCATCCACACGACATGGCAATAGGGTTCATATTTCAACATTATCTTTTTGGAACCACTACAATGCTTCAGTAATTGGTCTGGTTTTCAAACCTATCAGTCTCTGAGGCGCTGACCATCAACGAGTGACACGAGAAAAAGAAGAGGAGGCCAGACTGAGTCTGTGCCTTAGTTTTGAGAAGCTCGTGCCGCTAGATTTTTCCAGATCTTGAGAAGGACGAAACAGATCAGTTCGTCCAGAAGTGTTTCAGGACAAGAAGTAGAACGCAAACATGCTGAAGTGCAGAGAGACTTGGAGAAAGTGAAGGAAGATCAACGGAGGACAGCCATTTGTAGACCAACTGCAATCTGAGAAATATTGAGCTTCTGGTCAAAGCAGCGACACGAGAATGACTGTCCAATGCAGGCTTCAGAATGACAAAGATGCAGAAGAGAGAGCAAAACTTGAGGCTGGATCAGCTGGATGATCTTGGATTGGTGACAAAGATTTATTGTTCCCTTTCCTTTGCCTTTTGACATTCTCAGACTCAGCAAAGGTTCAGCGCTTGCACCAAGCAAGAAGCTTAGTTTCGCACACTTTCATACACTTGTAAGGCGCATACTTTTTGAGGATTTGAAGGGGGCCACTTTTGAAGATTAGAATCCGTGGAATTCACCTTTTAGGGGATGAAGCAGACTCTTCTTATTCCTTGAGGCGGTTCTTGATGAGAAGAAATCGTTGCACGGCAACCACACACAGCTGCAGGCCAACCAGTGATCAGATTCAGAGTTCTTTGCTGTCCCAGAGTTGGCCATACTGATGGCAAAAACAAGCGAATGACGAATGAATATCCAATGAATCCAATGAACTGAATCTTTGTTGGACAAAGCCGGTCACAGTTGGGACTTCTGACAATGTTTGCTGTGCAGACTGAATTCGAAGGAACTTCTGAACGCCGAGAAGAAAGCCAAAGATGAGATGCAAAGAAGGCATACCATGGCAGTTGCCCCAGGTTTCAAAGGACAGAGCTGTGAAGCTGCTCAAGATCATGAATCATGAAGAATAGGAGCGGCAAATGGAATGATTGCGCTGGAAATGGGAATAAATACATTTGCGTTCATGTTCTGCACTTGCTTTCGCCCAGGTAGAAAACGACAAGCAGTGTCTCGGCTGAACACTTCAAGGGTTGACTAGCCAGTAAGAGACATTACATGAATTGCCTCCGTGATAGGACAAAGGTGTTGAAACACTAACTTTTTTGGGCGTTGTGATGTTCTGTGCTTGGTTTTGCTGCAGGAAGATGTTGCGGGACCAAGCGGACCTAGCAGAAGCCAAGGTGAGCCGAGCTCCTGTTTCCTCAGATTTGTATGGTACTGGTTGGATGTTTAACTGGTGTAACTGAACACTTCAGATATGGATTTGTGGAATGGAAAGGACTTCATGAACTACAAATAAGAAAGGCTCGTACAAACTGATAGTATTGAACATGTATCCTTCATTCTCCTCCAATAGTCAGTGACGCAATCATGCAAGGCACGAGAAGAGAAGCTGAAGTTGGAGGACACCACATGGGCATTACTTTAGACTCTGTTAACTTTCGAATTTCCTGGAAACTGCAGGCAGAACGAGAGCATCAGAAGCTTTTGCAAGACATGGAGAAGCTGAGTTGCTGCCTAAGTCTTTCAGAAATGGCAAGGACTGCCGTGCACACAGTTTTCTCCTTGAGGACAAGACCAAGCACAGCTGAACACGGACAAGGAAGATGAAAAACGGGCCAAAGAAGAGGTTTGTTTGCGTTTTGCGGTGTTTCTTTTTGAATCACGCAGCAACTCTGGCACTGTGCCCTTTGGTTTTAGCAGTTGCCCTTGGCATGTCTTCTTGATATGTGCAGGCAGAGCGGAAGCATGCATCTGTCCTCCGCGACATGCAACAGCTCCAAGCTGACCGAGACAAATTGCAGGCATCATGAAAGTTGGGAGCTGCCGCAAATCACGGAGGTTATGTATTGTAATTATCATAGATTGTACAAATTGTACATCATAGATTGTATACTATCCAAGTGCAACTTGTGACAATCAAAACTGACAAAGATACTTCCCGGCTCAAGAGTAGCCACCGTCGAAGCAGAGGTTGGTGAGCTTTTGACTCTGTAGCGTGCAAGGCAGACCAAGCAGCAGAAAAAAGAGCCAGAGAAGAGGCTGAACAATCATATAAAACCTGCAGTCTTTGTAGCTGATTATATGTTCTTTCTTCAAGTACCGTTTCCAAGTTGCCGTTTCTTCTAGCCACGATTCAGGCAGAGAAGAAACATGCGGAGGTCTTGCAAGACCGAGACAAGATTGCAGCAGACATGCGACAACTCCAAAGCGACAAGGATGCCAGACAAACACATTGAGCACAATAAGACTATAGACACAAAGGTATAGTTGACACAAAAGATCTTGCAGCGTGAACGCCATTTCAGGAAGCTGAGCAGCGAGCGAAGCAGGAGATGGAGCGCAAGCATGAGGCTCTCATAGCTCGAGAAGAGACCGATATTTTTTTTGCATTGTCACAAGAAACCGAAGCCATTGATTTCAGTGTCAGTTTGGGAGGTCTGTAAGAATATCAGAGAATCTCTTCAAACAATCCATTTGGCCAATCCCTCCTTTGGAGGCGGCTATGAAGCAGATGGAGCTTGCCAATGCAGACCAGACCAAGCTGAAGATGGACAAGGACATGTTTTTCTTTTTCTTCTTCTTGCTGCTCTTTTCCTTCGTTGCTGCAGCTGTGGTTGCTGCTGCTGCTGCTGGTGGTGGTGGTGGTGGTGGTGGTGGTGGTGGGACCTCAACAGCAATTGAATCATTTGAAATCTTGATCTATTAAGACTTCACATGTACAGGAAATGATCAAATGAAATCAAACGAAACAGCCAACGTCTAGCAGCCAAATGGCAGCCTTTTGAAATGACTCACAGGACTCGGAAGCCCAGGCACGCTTCGACATGGAAGCAAAACATCAGGCGGGCACGCGTATTAGAACAGTCTTACTTAATCAGGGCCAACTGTGACTTGGTTGGCCTGTTTGTGTCGGGAAGCAATCTTTTTTTTTTGCTTTTTCGTCAGGCAATCTTACGAGATTTGGAGCAATTGCGTGCCGAGAAGGAGCAAGTTTTGTTGACAGACGCACAACATAGCAATGCTAGGATTGAAAACAGTCAAGACTATTGACTAGCGCTAAATTGCCAATCACGCTTGAGCCTCAAGAATTGCTCCCTTGAAAAAGCATCCACAGGTCAGTTCCAAGATGTTCCAAGTTGGTTGCTCTTATTACACTGATCAAAAGCTTGAACCATTTTGAACCTGCGGCAATGGTGCTTTCGCATAGTCCAGAACTTGCAGGACTCAATCCAGACGGAGCACAGCACTTTGCAGGCACAGTCACTTTGCAAGTGCTACTGTAAGCAATACTGCAATCTACTATGCTTCCATGTTTCCTGCCCAAGTATTTCTCCAGTCCCTTGCCCTGCAGATGGAACACCAAAGACTCCAAGCTGAGCGAAACAGGCTTCATGGCACCTGACTTTCTGGACGACTTACGTATCTAAGATGATTGTTTTTCACCTCTACAAAAGACTTTGAGACTTGAGCTGTTGCAGGCTGCATACATCTCACACTGAAACTACTAGAGGACATGAAGAGGCGATCCGAGTTTCAAGTGCAAAGAACTGCAGACTTTAACGAAGTCTTTGTTTGAAATGAGAAACGGTGCAATGCCAAGGCTATTTCGAAGCTACGAACTGCTCATGAAACCGAGCTGAAACAGACCAAGGTGCGGCAAGACAATCAAGACAGAGATATTGAAATGGCACCCTTTCCATTGATGCTTTGTAAAAAGTACGCAAAGTCACAGAGTCGTTTCATTTCTTTTCATGCCTTTTCTGTTTTTGTCGTGACTCGTGGAAGCAGAATGGAACAGGACCAAAGCCAACAGCACAAGATGGAATGGGAAGGTCGGCATCAGGTGCAATATTTGGTATATCAATGCGTGCTGTGATACTTGTGTTATTGTCTCAGGTTTCTTCATAATCCCTGTCACTTCCATTTCTTGTGAAAACAAGTGCAAATTTTGTGCGATCTGTGCAACTGCGGCAGTCTCTTCTACAAGAACTTGAAGGGGTCCGAGTCGAGCTTAGAAGAGCCCAACAAGAAAAGGAAGATGAACGCCGAGCGAAAGATCGTGCACAAGCCGACCGGCAGTCAGCTTCTCGACAATCTGCTTTGAGCTCAGTCGGGTTCAAATTCATCTCTTGCATGCATTGACAGCAAGCATTTTGTTGCCACAAGTCGTTGCATCAGTTGGCTTTCTGAGGAAGTTCTTCAACTTCAGGTGCAGTCTATACAGGCCCAGTGTCCAATGTTCTGAACCAGAAAGTGGTTCTCAGTGTTCGCAGTCAGAGATCACCTCTGCGTGCCAGTCTCGGCGCAACAGCGACCTGGGATCACTGGAAGACGCACAAGCCAGGCGAATATTTGGGTGCACTTTCAGTGTTGCGGGGTGTTACGAACTTTTCAAAGTGAACGCAACCATTCTGACCATTTCGCTTTCTCCACCTGCAAGGCTTCGAAGCTTGCAATCTGAGAATGAGCTCTTGACATCTGATATCAACACCCTCAAGCGACAGCCTCACAATCTCTGAATGTGAAAGCACGTAAAGCTATCCTAAAAGTTTTTGACGACCGAAGTGATTCCTTGGGTTTGTTCGGATGCCTGTGTTGGCAAGGAAATTGAAGCAAGAAAAGGAAGAAGCTGAAAAAGATCTGCGAGAAGCATTCAACATCCAGTAACTCCACTGCATTTGTATTCACATGTGAACGGTGGAAGGTACAGCCACAAGGTGCCAAGTCCAAAAAGTTTGGCTTGCAGCACAAGCGCACTTTTAAGAGATCTTTTGATTCCTTTTGCTTGTGTTTGAAATGGGTTCCAGCTGCGAGCTTTCAATCGAGGCGTTCTGAATTGAAAACAGTTCAAAAGCAGCTGGAAGACAGGGAGCAGCAGGCAAGTTGTAACGAATGAAGTTGCGATGACGGTGTGTTAGCGAATACAGTAGAATTTCATGTATAGTATTGTGCGATGCTCCACCTTCAGTGGGGCCTTCGACGATGGCGCGATGGCAGGTTTGCATTTATATCTCTGCACTGATATCTTAATATGTTTGTTTTTGAAATTTATATCTATGAAGAGTCTATTACCATTATGCCATTATGCAAAATACGCTGCATGCATCTACATGCTGTGTAGTCTATTCTAGTGCTGCATGTGCAAGTAAAACACAAGGCCACTGTCGGACCACTTGGCGGTGTTTTCCTGACAATTGAACACGTACCTAGAGCCCTGCCTTTCTTCAGGCAGCATGACATTAGAGTTGTTAGGTCAAAGAATTTGAGGAACGCAGGAAAGACCTAGAAGAGAAGTATTCTGGGCCGGGAGCAAAGGAGTGTTGCTTTGGCATGGATTTGGACAGAGATGCACCGTGTTCAAGTTCGTAATGAGGTTGTTGTCTCAGCTATCCGCTGAGAAGAAGGACCTGGTGTTGAAAATCCTGCAACATTATCGTGGAAGAGCCGGCAATGATGTACTTGTGCCAACTTGTTTCAAATTCCCTCATATTTGATTTGGTATCAGTCGCCTTAGTCTCTCAGTTTCTTCAAGATGTTTGTTGAACTGAACGGAAAGTTTGAGCGTAATTGGCAGGAAGGAGAAGATTTGCGACGTGAGTTGCGGGAGGCAGGATGTGGATCAGACTCCGAATGCCAGTGAGAGATCACGAGAGATGGAACGTTGCAGTTGCCGCAACGGAGGTGAATGTTGTGAATGTCTTTTTCAGCTTTCCACAATGCTCCTAGCCTTGCTGCGTTGCGCAGACAAGTCCGATACTAGGCACAAGCAACCGGAGAGCAGCTCCAGAGAAATGCTCAGGCGAGCCTGAACTTTTTCGGGTAGTTGTTCGCTTCCTGAGGATGATGATGTTTGATGATGTTTGATGTCCAACATTTTGTTGGCCTGCGTTCACCGCGTTTTTCCACTTTTTTGTTGCGCAACTTACAAGGAAGCCTTGGATCGACTCCTCCTACTGCAGCAGGAGAATGAGGTGTCAAGTTGGTACATGTTCAGCAAGTCCTGGCGGATAATCTCATCAGCAGCCACTTTCTTTCCGGAAAATTGTGTTTTTTTTGTGTGCATCGATTGAGAAAGATTGAGGGTTTTGGTGTGAGTGCTGCGGATGACAAACACTTTGTGTGTCTAGCTCTGACAGGATCTGAAACAGTCTATGGAAGCGAAATCGCGTACCAGCGAAAGTGAAGCATTGAAGAGGCGCTTGTCGATGTGCTGAGCCTAGATTTCCACTCCAAAGTAAGCAATGAGTCGAAACATAGCAGCTATGGCATTGCTCCAGATCCTTTGCTGTTGAGCCCGACATTCTTGAGGCCTCGCATGTCATTGTGGGCAGTGCGCTGGACTTATATACCTCGCTTGTGTATCCAAATTTGATTCACGGATTGCAAATAGTCTTTGCACAAACAGATATTCGCAAGTTGCTCAAGTGAAGTCAAAGGAGATCAAATAATGAGAATCTGAGACTTCTGAGTCTCAGGCCACCTGTTTTAGCGATCGAGGAGTCTGTTCGCGGGTTAGTGGTTGATGTTGGCTGAAGTGACTGAACCCCTCCATATAGCCTTACGCAAAGCACACAGTGCCCACTGGCTCGATCACAAGCAGAAATTTTGTGGTTTTGAATGATTGTGCATTAATGATCGACTCTGTAAGGCAATATCAGATGAGAGGTTTAGCGGTTTAAATGCATCTCCTGTTCAACGTCAGATGATCCTTTCAAGAGAGGTTTGCGAGAAATTTGAATGGTTGATCCGTCAGAGAGGAGGAAGCTGAGCTGCTGCCAAACTCCACAGACGAATTCATTGCGCAGGCCGACTGAGACAGACAACAACGGTCTAGCAACAACGGCGCAGAAAATGTCAAGTAGGTGGTGATAGTATGTGATAGTCATAACATGTCGATGAACAAAGAAACAAACGGTCAAGTGTGTTTGATTTTGAGGTCCGCGATGCCCACAAAGGAGTGGACAGCTTGATGCAGAGCGCAGCAGAGGCAACAAATGTTGCAACACAGAGTGCTGAAGCGGAAACAGTTCCATATCCATTCTATGATATGCATTCGATCGATTCAGTAATAGATTCTGAATAGGTGAATTTCCAGCCAGGCTTCCTTGCCTCTTTTCCCACTCTTAATCTGAGCAGGTCCACATCAGAACAATCACTGCGCAGTTGGATGGAGCTGCAGCAGCAGAGAGCAAGGTAAGTTCTGGACTGTAATATGGACTGTAAGTTATGGAGCACAAGAAAAGAAGTATTTCTCTTGTGCTTTTGTGTCTCAGAACAGATGTGTAAGCTAATGTTCACGTACAAGGGCAAGCCATGCAATCCTGTGTCGACACAGGGAACCGGAATCCGGCGTGGACTGGCTGACTACGAAAAGCAGTACGAGATTCAGTCGGAGCCTGGAGCTCAAGGGAACGCTTGCGAGCCAAGCATTCAACACCCCCTCTCCACTCCGAACTGTCGAGTCCAAAGAGACAAACAATGCCATAAAAGTCCAGGTTTGAGTATTTTTTGAGTTTTTTTGGGTAGTTGGTCGCATTTAGCCGTAAGTGTCAAGCATGCAAGCAATTTGTCTCCGTGATAAATCCATGGGACAACTTTCTATGTGCGTCGGGCTCTGACTGAGGCGACGTTCTGAGCTCAACAATCTGGAAGCGCGGCTTCATGACTTGCGAGCTTTGAAAGAAGAGGTGGGCATGTGGTGGAGGTGTGCATTGAGGCTGTCGTAGATCGTGGTATCTTGCGATGCCATACGTGGCTATTCTAAGCCTCGACCTTTTAATTGGCATTCTCCTTGTTTATGATGTCCCCATGAGGTTTGCAAAGGCAAATCAACATTTCCTTCAACTAATTCAGCACAGGTTGCTCTTCAGCATCACCTGCCTGACTCAGATAGAAACCAGGCACGTGGGTTGCGAACTCGTCAACTTTGCTCATGCGGCAAGCCCAACTTGACCCGACAGGTCACTGAGTACTTGGAAAGAGACATGAAGAGGTGTGAAGAGGATCTGCACCACGGCTTCCTTGATGTCAATGTGATCTTGTGATATCCCGTGTTGGTCCTCATAAGAACTATAAGAACTATAAGAACTATAAGAACTATAAGAACTATGTCAAGTTTGGCGCTTGAGCAGGAGATCGAAATCATGAGACCGTCATCAGCCTTGTCGAGCCTCCCTGACGAGCTCATTCAGGCCTCGCTCCGAGGACTTAAGTCATCACATGCGAAGTATATCGAAATGTGTGAGTTCATACTCGTAATAATGTACAAGTACAAACAGATACTTCATGTAGATTCCTTCGACTGAGAGGTGTTGATGCATATGGCTGATGAAGGCCTGCCTCCAGAGTCCAGTGCTCAGACATTGGCGGATCCAATTTGGGCTCGGAAGTATTTGGTCTTTGGAGCACATTGCTTTACCAGCTTGGTGTTCAACATGGTATTTCTCCCAAAAGGATCTAAAAGGATGGGAGCTGAGGTTTGAACATGGCTTTTCACCCATGCACTGGTCTGCACAACGTGGTCGTCGTGATCTCATCGAGTTCATTAGACAGCAGGTGGCTTCAGCCTCAGCGCCGTATGAGTTGAAAGCAAAAAGATATAAAAAGATGCCAAAGCAAAATTGATGAAAATTGTATAATTTGGGTGTTGCTTTGAAGCTCTTCGCTTGTATGTCTCAGAGACATTTGGCGACGCTCCACTCACGATGGCTGAGGATGGTGGGCATGAGCTTCTCAACTCGCGAGATGCGCAAGGTACTGCCTCTCTGACGACGAATATTAGTCATTAGTGCCACGGGCAAAGCGGTACCAATGCATACAACTATTATACAGAATCATATAATGGTAGAAAAAAAATAAAGAACGCAGTCTGTATCAATTGTGCGGTCTTGTTGACTTGACACTGCGTTTCTGTGAAGTGGTCGAACAGGCCGCATACCGCTCTTCTTCGCAGAACGGAGTGGAAAAGTTGGCCTAGCGTATCACTTGCGACGAATCGGAGGCCGCACTAAGATGTAAGGGGCAGATCCCCTCTGAAGAACTTCATACTGTGCACCGGGCACTGCAAACGTATTCAGACGTATTCTGGTTTGCTTTCAGAGTCAACTTGAAGTCCAAACGTCTTCAAAGTCTTGATCTCTTTTCGTCGTCCAACCCATTCTCTCAGGCTCAGCTGATTTGTTGGTCAGGCAGGCTTTGAGTTGTGTGAAGTCTGTCGTCACCACGGAGCCTTTGTCAAAGTCAGTGCTGACCTCAGTATGACACGTCTCCGCCAGGTCCTCTGAGAGGCGCCCTGACACTGAAGATCTTGCACCTGCGTACAAGAAGGCTGACAACACCAGCAACATGAGCAACACGAGCAACAGAACCACATCACATTCCATCTTAGTCGTCAGATCCATGAAACCAAGAAAATGCTTGGTGTAGGAGGCCAGTGTGGCATATTTAAGGAAAGTTGATGGAAGATCTTGACTGTTCGAAGCTTCACCATGAAACCTTGATAGCTGCTGTGCTCAAGCCCCACTCGACATCCGGCGAATTCCATATCACGAGATCATGGGATCAGCACAATCAAGACAATCAGGGCGATCAGGACATGCAACCCGGCGACTTCTGGAATGGGCTGGATGTGACGTGTGTCACGAGTACGGATGGGAGTGGTACATCGAAAGTCAAGTTGAGTGCAGATCCAAGACATGCAACCAAGATTCTCAGCAGCTTGGCAAGCATGACAAAGTGGATGGCAACAATCGATATGTTGAAATCAATGGATTCTCAACGCCTTTCCAGAACGAGTATCAACAAATATCACATCGGCGCGATTCTGAACGCTTGCCAGAAAGTGACTCAATGGTACCGCTCTATCTCACTACTCTGGAATCCTCAGTTTTCGCCGATGGCTTCCACTGTATCATATAGTTCAGTCATAAGTTCTTGTGGAAGTTCAGGGCAATGGAAGCAGGCACTAGATGCTTTGGGTTCGATGCGATTGAGCAGTTGCAAGCCAAACGTGGTGAGCTTCAATTCAGCGGCCTCCTCTTATGAGAAACATGGACTCTGGCGTTCTGCCAGCTTGTTGCAGCGGACTCAGCATGTTGTGGGGATTCAGGTTGATACGATCAGCTTCAATGCTTTGACAAGCAGCTGTGAAAAAGCAGCAGAATGGGAAAAGGCATTTGAAGTCCTAAAAGTCATGACGTTTTCTCGGATTTCGAATAGTTTCATCAGCTTCTCTGCAGCTGTCAGTGCATGCGAGAAAGCGGAACAGTGGAATTGGGCTCTGCAAGTCTTTGGGGAGCGAAAAAGCCGTGGCCAAGGTGGCCAATTTCATTTGCATTTTTGCAACGCCTTGATAAGTGCTTGTGGCAAAGGTGGAATGTGGATGCTGGTCACTCTCTTGGGGGAACAGATGTCATTGCTAGTGATAGAACCCGACACTATCACTTTCAATGCAGCTTTATATTCGTATGACTTTTTGCGGTGGAGGCAGGCCATGAATACCTTCACACAAATGACTTCTGCAGAAATTAGAAGGAACGACATCACTTTCAATGCTTGCTGTACAGCTGCCAGATACAATTGGCTTTCTGTTTTGGCAGTGTTGTCTGAAATGAAGTCTGTCCATATGCAAGAGGACGCACTCACACAGAATGCATTTGTTTCAAGTTGTCTCGCAGAAGGAAAAGCAGTTCGTTTGGCGGCAGTATTGAAGGATGTCGCAGCCACATGGGTCAGCCGAGTGAGGCCACCGAAGCTTGACGCTGAAGCCAAAATGAGAGACCAAAAGGATGGCAAGATACGGCACGATAGTAGGATCGAGAGTCCAAAACAGGAGAAACATATAGAAATATGAATTTTTGACAAATTTTGATACTTGCTTTTTTCATACTGATGTGCATCCAAGATGCTGGGCCCTGGGCTTGTTCTTGCGGTTGTATATTTATTCTATTGTCACTACTTTAGATGTGAAATGGACTATATAGATCGCGTCATCAACCTTTTGCCAAACAGTCGCAACAAATTTGAATGAGTCAATTGTAGCTGAAGCAACCCTTGATGTTATTGTGCTGCTACCATAGAACTGTTTGGGCAGGTGTTGGAGCAGATTGAGCAGCGCGGCTGGCAGTCCATGAAATGGAAGGTAGGTTGAGATTTCTCAGAGTTTGATTTTCTGTCCTGCAGAAGGGATCTCAGAAATGTAGCGTTCTGATTTGTTCTGTGCTTATGCAGGGGCGGCCGTTCAGAAGGGTCCCACTTGAATCAGCTATGTGCCTCCTAGAAACTTCTCGCTAGGATGATTTCACCATGCTTCATTGGGCTGCCAATCATGGCAAAAAGGACGCTCCTTTTGCCAATGAATGACGCGGAAAAGCTGATGAGCTTGTCAATCTGATGCCTCGCAGGACCTGTGTCTCTACTTGCTCAGTCAGCAAGCAAATCCCATGGACAAGGACAGCAAGGTGCAGCTGATTGTGTGGTGATGCTCAAAGCATGCTATTAAGAGACCTATCATTTTCTTTCAGTGAAGAAAATGAGGTAAAGATGTTGTATTCACTTCAGACTCCAGCTCGTTACATGGTGAACCTTGTGTGGAAGAAAATCTAGATAGAATGCTTTTGCTTTCGGGGCAGCAGCTGTGCTAACCTTTGGGGACGCAGGGACGAACGGCTGCTGCAGTTGCGGCAGAAGCCAAGCACTTCGAGGTAGTTGCTGCCATCCAGGACAAGGCGAAGCCATAATATGAACTGGCCTGCAAGGATACCTGAATTTCTGTGGAAATATCACAATCATAATGTGGAGGTTGCAAAGCACGTAGGTGTGGTGTTCATGTCTTGGAACCACCAATCCATTCATGATTCATGAATATATTGAATACATGGCTGCAAGCCATCCGCTGAATGCGCACAGTGAATCTTCCGTGATGCCAGGTGACATTGCCCAGAAAGTCAGTAAGCCATCTCGTTTTTTCCCCTCCAACTGAGTGAGGACGTGTGCTGGTCTGGCCTTCAAAGTTAAAGGTCTTGGATCTTCCAGTTTGCAGATTCCTTGCACTTAGTGTTGGCTTATTGGCAACTGATGCCACCGATGCTGCGGATTAACACAGTCATCAAGCATGCAATCTGCCAATTGTCTTCTGTACATTCCTGTACACTATATTAGTATGTGCACTTCAATAAATACATGATATGACCATTTTTCGTCTCTTCAATGTGACTCCGTTGCAATTCTGCAGCAAGATCACGCTGCCTTCGATTCTACATACATTATATCTCTTCTCCTGGAGATTCACCAGATCTCTGGAAGTGGGAAGCTGTGACAATGGAGAGTCAATGCCCTTATGCTTTTTTCGCTGCAAAAGTTTGCGATTGAAATAGGGGAGGCGAGCACAATTTCTGTTTGACACGATGCCACGGACTTTCTTCATGCTTGTCCTACGAAATGCATTTGTACCGATGCACACTGTGGGCTCAGACAGTTTGTCGTGTGTCCATAGAACGTCAAGCCAGATGAGCTACAAAACTTACAAAACACCGCAAACGGAAGCAGATCGAGCAAATCTTAGTCTTACAGGGAGTCAATGTGGCAAGTGATCCGAGATTCCCCCACCATCCAAACTTTTTTCTGACTTTCATGTCAGAATGGCGATGGCTAGCCAAGGAGGCAAGGTGGGAATAGGAACGGCTGCATATAAAAACTGAATCTAGTGATACTCCAACTTTCTGCGCCACTTATGTTCAGAACAGAACAGAAGATCCTGAAATCTGGCTGACTCAATTGGCAAGAGTCTTCCCAGGGAATGCAGGCAGTGTGTCCTCGCCTGTCCTGCCTTCCATTTGCAGCGTTCAACCCTTAAGGCCTGACTCGAGACGCACAGCACACCCATACACGTTTTGAATTCAAGCGTTTGGGCACGTATTGCCTCGAAGCAGGTTGGTTTTTTGCACGCTCATCTTTGTTTCAAAGATGTTGCATTATTGCGACTCCGACGATTGTGTAATAGTGTAAACTCCAGGAGGTCGACCTCCCTGACAAGCAGACAAAGAGTCAGTGCAGCAGATTTCTGGGAGGTTCGAGGATTTCAGCATACGAAAAGTGAAATGCATTACTGGAGTGTTCGCAAAGTTCACTTTGCAGTCTTGTTTGTGAAATGCAATAGGGATTCCTGCAATCGGAACATCTGTTTTTCTTCAGAAATTCGTCATACAATTTGTGAAAGATAAAGTACCTTTAAATTTGGTTTGAACACCGTAGGGCAACATAGAGTCCTTGGCCGAGCCAGCAAGAGATCCTGCATTTTTTTGGATCGAATCGATTCGTCCCAGTGTCTTGGGGTTCCATACTTTCAGCACTTTCTGCTAAAGGCCACACTTCGAAGGCGCTTGGGCACGCCTGGTCCACCTCCACCACGTGAAGCAGTGTCATGAACCCAACTTTCAAATGTTTTTGAGATAGTTTTGTTCTCCATTTTGTATATAGATATATATATATACAATTCAATAAACACTTGTGTTGGGTGCAATTGATGTCGTTTGGCTTTTTGCTCAACTGGCCGGTCTTTTGGTCAGCTATATACATGTCATTAAACAAACTTGGCTCTTAATTGAAAAGTTTAAATCATAATGAAAACAAATGCACAGATGATGTAGCTGCAGTCTCCGAAACATGCAGTGACTTCACCAGTGAAGCGTATGTGATTTGTATGGCGTGCAGCACAAGGTTGCCAGTGGCTCTTAGTCAAGGTTTCCCTGTGTTCCTGTTTCATTGGCCAATGGTGTCTCCTCTTGCCTCAAATCACCTCAAAAAAGCAGTTCGAATCCAGCCGGGAATTGATGCGAAATAAGGCCAGGATAGCAGGTCCTAGACCAGTAGTCATACAAACACACAATCAAAACCACACATACAGCCTATTCAATCATAAAATTGATGCGTTTTCTTCCCTCGTTTATACTCGTTTACATCGTTTGAAGCTGCAGCCAATCGAGAGATGGATTTTTCAGTCCCAAAGGCCTGGGCTCTATGACGCACCACGGTTGCCGATGGCCGGAGCCTCGAACAAATCAGAATCGAAGCAGGAGATTGACGAGGTGCCATTGCTTTGACATGAAAGGGATAAGTGTAGGTTGAGAGAAATCACTGCTACACACAAACTTAGTGTACTTGAATGTACTTGAAACTATTGCGAAAACTATTGTGCCATTATGGACCAATCAAGAGTAGTTGAGATTCCGCAATAATTTCCACATGGATACGTTGGATACAGCTGGTGCCGAGTCAGTCTCATCAAAAATGCGATGTCATGCTAAGGCCTCAGGGGCTTCAAAATCAGCTCCATCGACAGTTGGACCGTCAGCGCCAAGAACTCGGTGTTGTAGAACATCGAAGAACAAGCGACGGAAGTAGCACAAAGTGTGGACTGTTTAGCGAAAGTGTGACAAAATTCTGATTGGTGTGCACCTGCTGGACTTGTGACTAGGTCTGTGGTGGCTTGGTTTGCGCAGTACCAGTGCACCAAGTGCGGACAAGTGCCAACATCTTTGGTGCGCCAATTTAGTGGTCAGAGAGCTTTCTTTCAAGCATGATTTCATTTTTATGTATATATATATGTTTATATGATGTATAGTAATAATATAATATATATTTTCATAAATGTCTGGTTGCTTCGATTCTATCTTTCCTGCAATGGAAGTGGTCGGAATTCTTTGCATGCAGCGATACAGGAAGCAAGATTCTGCCATTTTTGTGGCGCATCTTTGCCGCTACCCCGTGTGCCTGGAGCAGCAAGGGGCTTGGAATGGACTCTTTCTTATCAACTTCTTTCCGTTGAAGCAAGCCTCCTGTGGTGTCAAAGAAAAGGTCAATTCTTACCAAGCATGCTCGGACTGATGTCGTCGCGCATGACAAAAGGTCACTGGCGGAAGCAGCCGAGTGGCCCAAAATCTTGGGGAGGCAATGCGAAATTCGATTGTTTCCATTCTTTTCCGTCATGTGTACAGTCTTCGGATGTCTTTTGATGTCGTGGGTCTCAGAACTTGGCTCGAAGCATGCCAGATGCCGGTATGTAAGCGGTCTGCCAAGTGCAGCACCGGCAGAGTAGAGCAATGGAATCAAACTTTGACGTTCAGCAAAATTAATCGAAAAAATCGAAGTGAACAAGTGGTTTTTGTCATTTTGTTGATATCCTCACAATGACAGGTTGCAGCTGCGGCAGCCCTAGAAGTCATCCAATCGGGTCAGGACTCGACAGGCACACGGAAACGGCGAAGCCAAGCATAGCTGAACACTGCTGAAGTAAGCAGTAAAGCCTAGACCCTTGTCACCGGTAGAATTGTTTTGAAAGATTTCTTGAGTTCTTCCGAGTTCTCAATCCACTTGTGGCAGGTAGTCGCAGCAAAGTCAGTGCCAAATCCCTTCCAGATCTGCGAGAGTCGAAGCTGGAGAGAGAGGTTGCCCCGGTGAAGGTAGTCAAGTTGAACGAGAGAGAGGCAAATGAGCCGAAGACACTGATAGAGGAGACTGAAAAGATCGAGACCAAAAAGGTTCGAAGAGATTCCAAGAGTGGACAGCAATTTGAGCTTGGCTCAAAAGTCACCAAGGGGCGGAGACATCGAGGCGCCTGGATGGGCTCCCAGTCTTCGAAGCATATTGCTTTTCTATATTTTCCTTTGCCAATCAGAATTTACTTAACTTTGTATATCTTATATCTTTGTATCTTCACATTCAAACCTGGAACCATTTCACAATGTTTCTAGTTTAGTGGAATATATTCTCGTGCCACCGCTGCAGATGGCGGCAAGCGGATGCAATTGCCGGGTAAATCCGGCTGTGTTTTCTGATTGTGATGATTCACAGACATGCTTCTCATGGTTGTCTTAAAGGCAACAGACACATGACCAAGCTCTTTTCAATCATCTTTTGTCATCTTTCATCGGGAATCTTGAACGATGCCACAGCTCGCAACTCGTTTGGGCAGGTCGACCGGGAAAAAATAAGGAGTTACCTTGGGGCACACGAGAAAGCCAGGCTGCCAGCCATCGGGGAAGAATTGTGCTGAAGTGCTGAAGTCCCTTTTTCTACTGTGACTATTCATTGAAACATATTTTATGACTCGCTTCAAGCTTCACTCCAAAGTTGCAACAGGTGGCGCACTGGTTGGATAACATCAGACCAAGACGGCCTTGAAGTACCAACAGTTCTACTCTCAGCTTGACGCAGGTCTTGGTTGCAAAATCCTGGGAGATCTTATAGGTATCCGCAAGTCTAAGTTGTTGACGAGGTATGCCACAGCGCGTGTCTCACCTGGCATGCTTTCTTCTTGAATTCACAAGAAGCTGCTAATGAACCCTGGCTGCCGAACCAGCGCAGTCAGCCTTGTGTAGGTAGGACCTGTTTCGTGTCTTGCATGGATTTCGAGGAAGTGTGCGAAAAGTCAAAAAGGTACTGTGGGAGTGGGAATTGTGGAATTGCTCTTGTGCAGACTGAGAGTCCTTCCCCAACAAGTCTGAATGGATGATCTTGATGGGAGCCGTGCGGTGTGCTGCTTGCGATTTACAAGGATGGAGTGCATGTATTTCAAATTTGCTCCCTCAGCTATCTTGGCTCAGAAGCCCTGTGTCGTGGTGTGTGGAACTAAGGACTTTTGCCAATTTGCCGGAGCACCTGCCAAAAGGACTCTTTCAAAGCTGTTGAGTCCTTTCAACTTCTAAGGTGTGGCTGTCATGGCCGCATCACTCAGGCGGGAGATATGAAATCCAAATTTCATGGAGTTGCTGAGTTGTTCTTGAGCTGAAAGGCTGCACTTGAAATGATGGCAGATCTATGATACTAGTACGCATGTCAATTCGTATGGTGAGCGATACACGCTCAATCATCCAACCATACTCTTTTGGCAGGGTTTGCATCTTTGCAAGACTGGTTTTGGCGTCAACCAGCTCCAGCAATGGAATTTTGGCAAACATACGAATGTCAAATTGCGATACCTTCGATGCGTGATAGGCCTATGGTGAACCGCCCTGTTGCGGCAGCATTGTTGATTCTTGGCTGGAAGTACCGTGGAACGCGATGCAGAAAGACAACAATTTTGTGAAAGAACCTGAAAAGAACCATGCTAAAGAGTTTCCCACCCTCTAGGCTTTGAGATGTAGAGTGGCTGAGTGGCTACTTTCAGGAATCCGTTTGTGCAATGTTTGTTTGGAGGCTTTTTTCGCGCAAGGCTGTTGATTCCTTTTCTCCTCAATGTCGTCAGCTACTTCCAAAGCTCAGCATTTCTTGTTGCAAGGGAGCCAAGAGACCACCATTTGAAATGATGAAAGAGCAAAGTAGCACTGACAGCTGAGTTTAATGAAGTGCCTTGCCTTTTTGGTTTCTCTTGTCAGTGATAGTGATCGTCCATTTTTTAAAGAGAAGCTGAAGTTGTTCCCAATTTTCCAAACTCTGCGCAGCTGTGTGCAGTGCTTGAGGTGGGCCGACCGCTGGAGAATTTGAGCCCAGAGAAGCCTCGCCTTGCCTCCATGAGGACTCGCCTTGCGTTGCTAAGTCCTAAGTTCTCAGATTGAAATTCATAGGAAAAACAACCGATGCAAACTCCTTTGTCACAAGAAAGACATGATTACATTTGCAGGTGGCACAGCATACCATACATAAATGTACATATACACAGGTGATGTTTAGATAGCATGTAATTATTTGTATATAAATATATGATATGTGTATATATATATATATGCACATACAGGTATATAGATGAATGTATTAACAAAACAGTGGACATGATGGACTTGGGCCAGATCAATCTTGTTTTTTTTGTTTCTTTTGTTTCATGTGCCCTGCCCACTTTTGCGCCAAGCTTGCAGAATCAGGACTTCTGATTCTGATGGCGTTTGCGGCATGCTTCCAGTAGTGGCCCACTTAGAATATTTTTGAACTCTGTTAGATCGAAGTGGACGTTTGAGATCTGTGCAAAAGTGCCAGGTCTTTGCAGTGGGACCATTTTTATCACCAAATCAGTCTCAGTTTTCTCATTCTATCAGCCCCATTTCCTTCGACTTCTTGCTGACTCCTCTCTTTCGGAGAGCCTAGGTGGGTTTGGCAGCCACAATGGGCTTTGTTGCAGCGGCGAGGGCCTCAAACTCGGATTGTCAAATTCGTCAATTTTGAAGAGTGACTGCAACAATATTCAACTCAGCTTCGGACAATTCCATTCCGCTTCATTCTGCTTCATTGCACCATTTTTTCACACTTGCCAGGGTAGGGCTGCTGTGCAACGCCGCTACACTGGTAGCTACAATCTGGCACGGGTCTTAATGCTAGTAGCTTTGCAGACCTTCATGTCACTCTCTAGATCCTGTTTTGCAAAAAAACACGATTATCTTATCTTGGCGTGTCCTTTGATAGGACACCAGAATGCCCTGTGGAGAAGAAACTGTGATGACAAAGGAGGAGCAGGACGATTGATCTGCAGTGATTTTCTGAGAGTAAAAGCTTTCCAGCAGCGTGTATGATGGGTACGATTTGTGAATTCCAGGCGACCTGGCTGAAAGAGAAAACAGCCGAGCTCGAAGAAATCGCCCCAATGACAGATCAGGAATTCCTGGACGAGGCGCGTGAATTTCCAGTGCATTTCTAGCGTAGCGACCGCAGCGTGCTACGTTTCTTTTGGCGGAAGAGTTGCGAGGAATTTTCTTGCCAGGTCGAGGAGTTGGCCTGGGGGTGCTGCCTTCAGTTCAGAAGTCGGAATGAGCAAAAACATCCAGCAATGTAAGCAATTTGTTGTCAATTCTATGGCAGAAAAGAAAGAAATGAAGTAAAACCTCTACAAAAGTTTTAAGTTCTTCCATCGTTCCCCTTTGCCCCTTTGCTATGCCATCCTCGTGTCAGCGCTGCTACAGTGCAGTCTTTTTGATTTTGCGAGTGCAGTGAATATTTGGATATTTTGTGTGCAGCCAAGGTGGGGTCGACATCTCTTGCCCTTTGCAGAAGCTCGGCCTTGCAAAAGACTTCTTGCCGTCTTGCAATCTAACCTGAATGACTGCAGGCCTCTGGTCCGTTGGAGAAAAACGTGGGCTAGCGATGTCAGCACATCAACAATTGTTTACATACAAACTACCACAATATATCTGTTTCATATACAATATATTATGTATGTGTAAACACTGCATTTATTTTGTCCTTTTTCATTGAACTCAGGAGAAGCGACGGCATGAGACCGCAAACCACAAGCGCAAAGTTATTCTGAAACAGCAGCTTTGGCATGTGGATGTAAGGTTCAACCTCTAATCTGCGAACCAGAAAATTCAAGGACCAAATTGACTTCTACTCATGCTTTCAACTCTGCCAGGAAGGAGTTGTTCAAAACTCTCCGCTTGTGGCATCCTTTGGCGCTGAAGTACCCCTCGCTCCTTAAGAGGCTATCCGTGGTGACACTTGTGATACGCTTGACACTGACATGCTCGCTGCCTGGATGCTTCAGGTTTGACTCGGCACAGCCTTCCACACGCGAGAACAGAGATCTTCGTATTGATGTGGAGTGCAGGCCTCAGAGGTAAAGAGTGATGTGCTGAAGAAGTGCAGGCCTAGGAGACTAGGAGACTACGAGACTCGGAGAGTTTATTTGATTTCGCTTTCTTTATATCCCCGTGAGCTTTGAGGTATTTGGCAAACGAAGAGAAGATTGCAGATTTCACCTATGCGGACCGACTAGCTGCAGTGGCACATGAGTTTGCAACTGTCAGGAATGCATTGGAGAAGTTTGTCTGTGCCACAATTCCACCTGTTTTTTCGGCTCAGCTTTCAACGACACTGTCCGCTGCAAGCCCTCATATGCACAAACTAGGGCTGTTAGTAAGTCGTCGAAGACAAAACATCTTTCTTGCACCGTGAATAGCTGCTCCGCATTTCACACAATGATTTTTTCGCACGGAGGCGTTATGAGAACACTGATGAAAGCTTACAGAGTTGGAACCGTGGGTACCTCTTGTTTAATAGGCTCCAGACTGCAGATTACTTACCCCATAGCCCCCCCATGAGAACGAGCCTTGTTTGATATTACCAACCTCACCGACAAGCAGAAGGTCTGATTCATGTACAGGTGAGAGGTAAGGCACGATAAGACTATTGAGCACCGATCAAGTGGTCATGGCAGTTCAAGTCAACCTCAGCTACCACACAAACAGTCCATCATGATGTGGCTCTAGATGGCAACGAACTGACATGCCACGGCCACAGGAAATTTCAATGCCGACATATGCCGACAGTTCATAGATTTGAGGACCAATATATAGAGAGGTTACTGGTAATTCTGGTAATCCAAGCAATTTTCGGGTGAAGCACCGTTTTCCTGAAAGTGTGCGTAGTGAGGCCTGGGGTCTTTGCCGGAGCAGTCAGTGTTCCTCGGCCAAGACGTAATGCTGTGCATGTTGAATCAATCGAATCAACTGGTGGAAGCGATGTATGCATGCGTGCCTTCTCAAGAGTTCTGGTTTAGAATTTGTCTATCCAGCTGGGCCAAGGCCTCACCATTTGGTGCTTCACCCTTTCCAAAGCAATCAGCTTCGCCCTTTGCAAGCGCAGGAGTGCTGAAACCAAACGACTGCGTTAGGTGTTCTGTTGTGGCTGTGCCCAGTCAAACTCACTTTGCATTTGAGGGATGTTTTTTGGTGTTTGCGCTGAACAGGAAACACGACCAGTGCAACACCATTTGCAGCTGGAGGGTCAACCACTTCCCCCTTCGCATCAACGCCGCCGAGTGCATCGCCTTTTGCCTCCGCTACCACAGGTAGCAATGGCCCTGGCAGCACAGCTTCACCCTTCTCAAAGGCTGCAGGATTGGCAACAGCGTCTCCCTTTGGAGCACCGGCTGTGTCCCCTTTCTCTTCAGCACCTTCAGCACCTTCAGCATCGTCAGCACCTTCAGGTGTGCAGGGTGTACAAGGCGTACAGAGTGTCCAGCCCTCGCCCTTTGGGGGTGGTTCACAAGGCCTACAAGCTTCGCCATTTACAAATCAGGCTGGACAAAGATCTGGGCCCAGTTCTGCCTCTCCGTTTGGTGCTGCCACAGGGCCAGCCGCATCTCCATTTGCACAGGTCGCAGCGCCAGCATCACCCTTCGGGGCTGCGGGTCCATCGCCATCTCCTTTCGCGGCTCCATCTCCACATACTGGGAATGGAGTGAGTGGTGCGAATGGAGCGAATGCTCAAACAGCCTCAACTTCTCTCGCACCTTTCGCTCCGGCTCCAGCTCCTTCTGCAGCTCCTGGCCAGGCAAACAGTTTCTGGGGGAAACTTTGAACGGTTTAGGTGTTTTTAGATATTTTTCGATGGTCCCGTCACACCTTTTCACTGGCTTCAGACCCTCTTCCATTTCTCCGCAGGGTGGGAAGGAGGATGTGGCGGATATGTTGCGAAAGGTTGGTTGGCAGCTTACCAGCTTTGGTGACAACCAGGCGAGTATTAGTGAACACATTGTGCAACCTCAAGAGACATCTTTGAAACGGTTTTTTGTTCAAATATGACTTCACAGTCCAACTCACAATGCCTTATTTCTGTGACAGTAGCTGTTTGATGGGTCTGACGGTAGGCGGGACTAAATTTGCCTAACTAGTGGCAGGCCACGGTGGTCTCCAACGACACATCCTTTGAAGAGATGCGTTGGACGTTGATGCAGACGCCGCAGGACCAGTGGAATGCTGTGAGCGCCAAGAAACTTGCAGAGGCCAACGAGAAGTTCCAAAAGTTCACCCAGGTGGGTGAAGGGTTTGTGCTGTCACGCCTTGAGGCTCGACTTTACAACTCTCTCAATTGTTTCTGGTAAATTTGTTTAAGTATGTATTAATTTTTAAATCTTTATGAAAGTAGAGTCCAGACAAGTCTTGTTCTCTTGATTCGTGATCAATCTAGCACTGATAATGGTGGCACAGTACTGGTGAAATTTCAATATGACACATTGAGCAGTGCCAGAGTGGATCGATGATATCTTCATCATAATATGCCACTGGTACAAAAAATGCACACAAGGCGTTTCTGGACTTGACAGAAGCCATGGAGGTACAAGCTGCACAAGCATCTAGCTGCTCCACTGGGCATAGCTCTAGCACTGGGCAAAGTGGAGCAACGACGACTTCTGCATCTGTGACTTCACCCTTCGGACCTGGTCCAACTGGTCCAACTGGTCCAACTGGTGCGTCTGCTTCACCCTTCGGTGGAGGCACCCTGTCACCATTTGCAGCACAGGCCACGTCTCCCGTTACTTCCTCTCCCTTTGCGCCCTTTGCGGCAACGGGACAAGTGTCTTGGTCAGAGTCAAAGGGCAGCTTGTTCTATTCCCGAGACTGGACAAAAAATGTTCACAGCTTATACCAAGACTGTATCGTTTATATAGTGATAAGGAATATCGTGGCCTGCACGACAGTAATATTGCTTTTCTGAGCAGCAGATCAGGCGCAGTCGACGTCTCCCTTTAGCCAAGCGGCATCACCATTTGCTCAAGCCTCGTCCTCCTGGCATGCTTGCGCAAATCTTCTCACTGCATTAAAACGTTTGAGGCATCAAACAGACAGGTAGAATTTGAAAGTTCATCTTGCAATCGTTTCCAATTGGATTCTCCTTCGCACTGTGCATGAAATGCACTTCAAAGTACGGAATTCGGGTGGTGAACGGTTCAGCAGAGAAAACAGCACAGAATCAAATTAAGACGGAGAGGAGTAAAAGTGAAGAAAGACCGAACGAGGAATATCAGAGGAATACAAAAACAATGAATAATAAATAATTGATCTTGGTTCAAAAGCAGGATTGCAGGGCAGCAACGCCTAGCTTCAAAATGTGATGCATCTAAAAATCTGTAAAAGGAAAAGAGATTCAACCCCAGACCCATGTTTGGATGCTAAATTCAAAGTCCCTCTGTCAAGAGGTCCTATACTGGCACTCCAGTGCGAGACTCGGGGGCCCTTTGAGCCCTACAGTTGGACGTGAAAGTCACATGCAAAATTGCAAACACGAGCTGCTGCAAGACTTGAAATCAAACGCATTGAAATGCAAACTGGAACACGAGAGAGTTGCAGTACTTTGTCCTGAGGTTGCAGGGTTGGAGCCCATCAATTTGAGGCCGGGAAGAGATGTGGAATGGCAGGATCAATGAAGTGAAAAGGGATCTTCTTGCAGGTTTTGGAGTGGTAGATTGGCGTCACAATTCGTTTCACGTGTCTGACTGAAGGCAACACGAGGAGCGGGAAATTGACCAAGAGGCCCTGGCAGAGGAGAGTTCTCTTTTGAGAGTACATCCCGAAATCAACAGTTAGTTGGTTGTGCTTTTAGGGTCGGTCTAGTCAACTATTTGTTTGTATGTTTGTTTCAGGTGTTGCGAGCATTTCAATCGGCAGCCTTTGAATGGCTGCGCATTCCAGAGGCACTTGGTCAGATGAAGAGGGTCCCCTTGTGGTATCTCAACAAATTTCACACAAGTTGAGGATCCCTGTTCTGTGTTCACAGTTGGAGCACAAAAATGTCGACTTGATTTGCATATCCAGTGGTGTGTTTTAGTTTTAAGAAAAAGTACTCTAAGTAGCGCATGCAATGAGCTCGTTGCATTTGTTGAAGGTGGAACCGCCACCTTCAGTCTGCTGAGAGCTGGCGCTGAGATTGCTTTAGCGCCTCTCAATATCGAAAGTGTAAAAAGACATGAGAACGAACACGAGCATCACCCGAATGGTGGTCTAAGAGCAAAAGAATACAAAGAAGCATCGGGAAGTTTCAATTGATTTATGTTCATTTTGCTTGCAGTGCTTACGTGCTTACCAGAACAGTGGATTTCTGCTCAGCAGATTCCTTTCCGTTGTGCAGGAATTCTTGAAGGAGACCGATGGCCTCCAATTCACTGGCAAAGATTGGGCATGGGTCTGAGAGTCTCTGAGAGTCTGAGATTTTTGAACTTTGAGAATTGGCTTTCGGAGCTTTCTCAGTTTGGCAGACTTCAGGCTGCTCCTGAAGTCGGTGATGTGGTAGAGGGCACCGTGAAATGCGTCAACGAGGCTATTCGAGCAAAAACTCGTGGAAACATGTGCATAATTTGCAAAATATAGTATCTTGCACTACATACATACATACATACATACATACATACATACATACATACATACATACATACATACATACATACATACATACATACATACATACATACATACATACATACATACATACATACATACATACATACATACATACATACATACATACATACATACATACATACATACATACATACATACATACATACATACATACATACACACCAGCATTGCATATTGACTGAAGTGTTATGGCAGAGTTATTTGAAGTCTCTGCTGCTTGGCCCTTGTGGCTCTGCAGGATGGTGCCTTCGTGGAGATTGATTCTCACCGAGTAAAAAGCTGGGCACAAGTGCCAACACAGTTGCGACCTTACTCCGTTCCAACTGCGGTTTCTTGAATCTTTTGGCGGTACATATCGGAATTATTTTCTCAAAGGGAAGATTCTCTAGAAAGTCAGGTTCTCTTCCCTGAAGCCTGTCAGCTCTGCAGAAGAGGCAAAACGAATGCAGCAATGCACACAAGTTGTTTGTTTTGCTTGCGCAACTAGTTGAGAAGGACGCATACACACACACACACACAATACACACACAGACCTCAACATATCATCTTGAAAAAATACACAACGCAGGCTGGACTCACTGTTGGAAAAGTCATCAAGGCAGCTGTCATTGAGAAAGGTGCCGATGAGTCCAGCAAGTCTAGGTCAAAGATTGTCAAAGCCCAACTTGGAAAATATATTGCCATCGCATTCGTTGTTGCTTTTCATCGTGAAGAACCTTTTCTGTGACCATACATGACAACTGTATCACTACCGCAAAAAGATTAATGAGCAAATGATCTAGCTTCAATGAAGACCTCCGAGAACAACTTGCACCCAACCATCCAGACAATGCCTCCATTCTCCTGCTTTTGAGGTGCTGGATCTGTTGTGCCTGGTGACCAGTACGCTGTTCAATACATCTTGCCACTGGACAGCAACTGCTGCGATAAAATGATGCCCTTGCTTCCCCACAGCTTCAGCAGATCTCTTATATGTGAGGTTTGAATACATCACACATGTACATCTAGAGATCTATTTGACTTGTCAAGTTGTCAAGGACTAAACGAGTGCTTGCTTCAAACACACGCTTGAACAAGTGCGATGATCGTATTGACTCAAAGGTCCCTGCAGAGCCTTGAGCTATCAGCTGCATGGGAGAAGGTGCCCCTGAACTTTCTCCCACAACAGAGTTTCCCGCAACTGTCCGCTGTCCTCTACATTTGTCTTCCAGTTTCCTGCAGTCTTGGCTTTGGAGGGCCCCCAACCGTTCCGTACATTTGTCTCTCAGTCTCCTTCTGGGGTCAAAGTTGCGTGAATTGTCGAGATGTCTCACCCAATCATGTCATGGCTGTCGGTGTATTCTGCGGGTTTTTAACTTAACCTTGAAATCGGAAGGGTGGACAAGGCAGACACTTGACTGCAGTGGTTGCTTTCAGGCGCAGGCCAGCTTTGACCTTGTTGAAGGTGGGAACCTTGGCCAATGTATAACTTGATTATACCAAGGGATGGAAAAGGTGAGACATGGTGTGACATGAGTTGATCCATGTGAGGTACAGACCCCTTCTTTAAAGTCACAGTGCTGAAGATGGAGTGCAGCTCCTGGAGGGGTGGCTAGAAATGTCTGTTCGGCCAATCGACTCCAACCAGTTTTGACTGCAATTTTTCTTGAGGCCTTGGGGAGCCAGCGTGATGACAGAGGAATGCGCTTTCGCCCAATAAAGCATGTTTCAACATACCACGTCTCGCATTTTCAGGATGGACTGGTCGGAATGATCCCAAACCGCGATTTGGGAAACAAGGCGGCGTTGTTGATGGGTGCAACTATGCTTTTCGTAAATTCTTTGTGAATTTCACTCGGGTTGGAGTTTCATGTTTTGACTTCCAGTTTGCGCTGAATTTTTGACAGCATTTGCGACTCAAAGTTTCTTGTTCTGTCACCAGGCTGGTGACGTTGGCATGGTGGGTGCGGAGTTGACCGTGAGCATTGACCAGCTCAAGCCCTCCCGGCAAAGTGCGTGAGAGATTTCGAAACGGAGCGATACTGATCTCTGAAATGGGAATAGACCGTGCCTGAGACTTGCATTGACACAGCAGAAACTGCACTGCCAGGGAAGACAAGAAAGACATTGTCAACCCACAGGTCTTGACCTGGACAATTGTTTTTCCATGGATTGTTTGTGCATGTTGACAAGAGATTTGACTAGGGCTGTCAAGTGTCAAGTATGATTCCGCGCTTGCCAACAAGCCTGCCTGTCAGATGGTTTCCGACTACCCCATCATCTTTTCTTATTCCAGTGTCATGAAGCGGGACTGCGGCAGCTGAGTGATTGATGACGGCTTGAAACGCCATGAACAGCATTTGACATCTCCCGTGTTACTGCCAAAAACAACTGTGCGCAACAATTCCACGTTCCTTTTCTGCCTTTGGTAGCATAAGTTACTGGCACCCATTTGTTTCCAGATGTGAATAAAGTCTGCTACCTTTGCGTGTTTTTCTGGGAACATTTGTCTGTGTAGAAGGGCTTGAAACAAAGGAAAGAAACATTCTCCATTTCTCAGTGTTAAGTCTTAGAGCACATCTTGAAATCTTAAAAATTGCAATGGACATGCTTTTGGAAGATACCTCCACCACATAGACACTATAGAGATCAGGTAGTCAAAGTAAGTCTGGTTGGTGTCAAGGATGTAAAGATCATTAAAGATCCAATGGCAAGGACTGATGGACTTGGCCAACTCCACCTTTTGTTTGCGTCAGGAGCTTGCTGAAAAGTACTCAGTTGGTGATGTGGAGGGCCCAGATGCACCATGATGCACCTTCATTTGCGTGAGTTCTCCGTGTGAGCCCTCCGAGCCTCATGATGTTCTGCAATGATAACGGCCACCTCTTGACATGCTTGGCACTTCCCCAGATTTCTTTCTGCATCACCTCGCCCAACAGGCGGTGTTAAATGCAGGCTTGGAGCCGAACTGCTGTCAAGAATTCTCAGCCAAGGTTGCTGATGCCAAGATCACCGGCTTGCAAGTGGCCAGGGCCTTACTGTGGCCACGAGGACAAGCTCTTGGTATTTATTTGTATTACACGTGATATGAATATAGATATGAACATATGCATGCTTTTAATATGCATCCTCATATCATGACTGACTGGTGGTGCAGAATCTTGGTTCAAGCAGGGCATGGACAGAGGACCGTTGGTCGCAGCGGCCACAGGGAGCTCTGCGTCAACGCTTTTCTTTTGGATCTTGCGTGAAGTGGTCAATCACTCACCAGATCTGCCTTTGCCCCCTTTGGACCTGCAGTGCCCCGTGGAGGATCTGGCTGACAAGCATTTCTTCCTTGGCCTTCTGGTTGGATTAGCTGTGTGGCCCTTGCTGGAATTTCTTGTGCTTGGCAAGCAATATCTTCTGGCTGTGCTTCGCACTCGACTGGCAACCAAGGCCAATCAGGGGTTCTACAAGGTTTTGTGATTTTATGGTTTTGGGCTCTGACATCCGCAGTGAAGCTCAGTCGCTTCGTCTCCTCATTACCGATTTGGAGGCTCGTTTGTCAAGGCTGGAAAGCCGCATTGCTGAGGAGGAGCAAGACACTCCCCTATCTCCCTCTGTGCCTGTGACGGGACCAAAGGTGAGCCAATCTCCTGCTGCTAGCAGTTGCAATTCATCTACATTGGGCTACTCCTTGGTCTCTTGTCACGGTCCTGGAGTGATTTTGGATCAAGACCTTCGAGAGGAAGCAGCTCGTGAAACAGGGCGCTTTTTTGAAAGGTCCTTGCGTGGGGTCTATAGGGGTTCTTCTGGTCGTGAACGAGTGAATCTGGCAAATTACTACTACGTGTTGGTGAGAGACCGCCACAACGTGGTGCACGATCCGGTGTCAGTGTTCCAGCGATTCAGTGACCTTCGTCCACACGTGGCTCTACATAGAGGATTTGGTGATAGCATTTTTGCTGGCTTTCATAGTGCTTGGGAAGCAGAACTTGCTACTCGCACTGCTGGGTTGACATACCCAGCACCATCTCATTGATTGAATGGCTGAGGCTCCGGGTCTTGGAGACGACTTGGAGTCCTACCTTGTGCTGCGCGGTGGCGTAGTGCTGTCTCCACCTCAGCTGCTGCAACTGGTTTTTCTGGAGGGTGAGGAGCCCAAGACGACTGGTATTTTGTTGGTGGCTTTTTTCAAAGACAGATATCTTGTTGCAGTACCAAGCTCCCTCTGGCANTCCTCCTCCTGTGGAAAAGGATGCTGGCTTGGAAGGCTTAGATGTTGCAACAGTTCAAGCTGCCATTCAAGCCGGTATCCCCAAGAGTCACTTGACCAGCATGGCAACTTTGTTGAAGCAACGACCTCCCAAGCTAGAAGATTATCCTTTGACAGCAACCCCGGCTTGGGACCCACATCCAGACAGCGATGTGGAAGAAGAAGCAGAGGATCCTACAGTGAAGGGCGATGGTGCAGCACTGGATGTTGGTGCAGCGGACATTCCTCAAGCCGTTCTTCAGCTCACAAAGATAGTCAGCGAGTTGACAGCGGGAAAAAGGAAGTCAGGATCTGGTTCTCTCGAAGATGCTTTGAACGCTGTGGGAGGATCATCGGGCTCAAACGATCAACACCAGGGTTCGAGTCGCAAGCATGCTGCAGCTGTTCTGGCATTGAAAAAGTCTCTGAAGGAGAAACCGGAGCTCATCTATCGCTCAATCGAAGCAAACATGCAAGAAGATTTCAACCTGACTTCTCAGGCTCCAAATTCCGGTGTACCCACCGTTACAGCTCGTGGGTGGCTCGAGCACCGGTCGAGGGTACAGGCGTACCCTCGAACGGTGCGATGGACATGGGGAGTTGGTGGTATCCTCGACAGCCTCATCAACAATCGCGTGGGGGAGGCTCGCACAAGAGCCTGCCTGATGTTGGCCCAGGCCGATCAAGAGGCCATAGACCATGGGGGATGGCTACTAGCAGGAGAATTTGGGTTGGAGCCCGCTGCTCCGATCAGCAGCTTTGCGGGTCATGCAATTCCCGATCCTTTGGAACTTCAATATACTCGGCTCATCGACGCAAGGTGGATAGAAGCCTTTGTGGGAAGATTGAAAGAGGCCGACGATTACTTGGAGAGGCGAAAGAAATTGGGAAACAAGCAGACTGCGTTGCCCAGCCCTATTCCTCCAAAAGTCAATCCTACAGGAAAAGGGAAAGGAAAGAAGGGAAAAGATTCCAAGGGCGATTCTGCCCAAGCACCTGCGGAGTGAGGCATTATGGCGCTGCTCCCTCAGATGAGTCGGCATCCGTGGCTGTTGGTGGCTTTGATTCCTTTTCCAATGATTTGCAGAGCTTTGATGATGCTGCATGCCGAATCAATCCATCACCGGTCCCGGCTGCTGACCCGTCTGATGTTGAGCTTGTGCACCTCAGCCCTCCATCTTCAGGTGACTCTATGAACTACACTCCTGGCTCGGATAGCCAGCTTTTTGCTGCAAGTGGCAATGGTGATCTGGTGGTTGGTAAGAACATCCCGGGCACCAATGCCTCAACACTTCGAATTCATTCTATTTGGAAGAGTATGTGTCGCCTGGTGTTTAAATCTAGGTGCACTTTTTCGTTTTTTCTCCAGAAGCTTGTGAAATGGCCCGGACTCAGATCTACAAGTCCTACCGCTTCCTGCTGGCCCATGCCACTTCCTCACTTTGGTGTTTTTGAAAAGGATTCATTGCCTCTAGGTGCTGTTGATGATGGGTCGCTTGTTTCGATTTCTTTGCAAGTTGCTTATCTCAACTGGTTGTATTTGGGTAAACCTGCAACACCCCCTAGTGACATTTGTGGATTCAGACCCTTAAGTGATATTCAGAAGAAAGTGGTGGCAAGGTTTCAGCTTTTTACGGAAGCGTGGTCGCTGCAGCCCGAAATCAAAGCATCGGAGCTTGGTAGGGTAGCTGCCAAGCAAGAAAGCATTGAAGTCTTGCTTTCCCGTCTTTCGTCCTACTCTGAAGAAGATCAAGCTGTTTTTGGTGACTATGGAAAAAGAAAGCCCCGCGGTCCTTTGCCGCCTACAAAACAGTTGAAAGCTTCAGTAGTTGGTCGTCTTCAAAAAACAGACATATCTGGAGCTCAAGAGATCATCGCTTCAAGAATCAAGATGGCTGGTTCACCTACTTTTGATCCTGAACCGTTTTTGGACAAATCAGTTGGTGAGCTTTACAAGTATCCTCTTAGACATGCTGTGAGTCCTGCAGAAGCCATTGCCCCACCTAGAGTTAGAGTGCATGCGAAGTTTCATGAGAAGTTGGCATTGCTACAACTCCTTGAGCAGACTGGACGTCTTGCCTTTAGAGCTGGCTCAGAGGTCACGCAGGGGTACGGCAACGGTCTTTTCACAGTGCCCAAAGACTTATCTGTTGACAGACTTATACTCGATGCAAGACCAGCGAACGTTCTTCAGCAAGCACCTCAAAGATATGTAATGGGCATGGCATCAGCAGCAAGTCTCATTCACATCATTTTGGAGGACCACGAGAAGCTACTTATGAGTGGCGATGATTTGTCAAATTTCTTTTACACGTTTAAAGCCTCCCCTGAGAGGATCACTAGAAATTTTTTGGATTGGAAAATTCCCATTGGAGCAGTGCAGCATATGAAATCTTTTCCACCACACTTACAATCTGAGCCTTTTGTTTATGCATGTCTGGCCACGCTGGCAATGGGCGACAGTGCAGCCTGCGAGTATGCCCAAGCCTCTCATTTGTCCCTTGGCTTACAAGCAGGTGCTTTTTTACCCGAGCAGTTGCTAACAATACATGGAAGAGTCCCCAGGGACAATTTCCTTTGTGGTATCATCATTGATGATCTCATTTTGCTACAGAAGGTGGCCAGAGATGCAGTCGAAGGTGATAGGTTGATTTCTTCTAGGGCTTCTATGCATACCATTTACAAAGCAGTGGGCCTAGAAGCACACCCTGGAAAAGGATTCAGTAACTCTTC
>DF242032.1:17014-82765 GCA_000507305.1 Breviolum minutum Mf 1.05b.01 | reverse complement strand
AATTTCAATCTTCCAAGAGGCGTTTCTTTTAGCCAAGAATCATAGGCTGTTTTCACAGCCCCCAAAATTTGCTGCCACCAAGTTCCACTACTATAGCTGATATCAGCCATCATGGGATCCACCACTGCCAGCCAATCCCCAAACGCGATCGGAGAAAATTCCGAGGTTAGGGGTGGAAGTTCCAACGTTCGGAGGGTTTCCCCAGAAACTTCACCCAAATGAGCACTGTTTCCCGTAAGGTTGCCTTGAGGTTTAGGGGCTTGTCCATCACCCTGTGACCCAAGCGATCCATTCCCTTTTGGGGGCTGATTCATCTGCATTTGGGGGAGTCCGGGAGGCCCTTGTGGGAAACCAACACCCTGTTCACTCTTGTCCCTAAGTTCATTTGGGGGGTTTTCCGAAGGAGCAGTCCTAAATGATCCTACCCCATCATCTTGTCTTCTCATTCTTTGATCGTTCATCATCTGTTCCATTCCACGGGTGAACTTTTGTTCTGCTTCTCTAAGGCACCTAATCCTAAACAACTCAACAGGATCTGTGACAACTCCCGCCAAGTCTTTTTGCCCGCTATTGACCTGACCTCTAAACCAAGACAAAGGGTCACCAACAGGGGGATTTCCATTTTCATTTCCCAAACCATTTTGTCTTTCCGTATCGCCATTTTCTTGGCGATGCATCCCAGAATTCATTCCTTCACCTACTTGGTTAAAGGAACCCTCCAAGACACGTCGAGCCCCTGAGGGCTGGGTTTCCATTCCCTGATTGGCCCTCGCTTGAGTGCCCGGAGTCCAAAAAGGATTTACACCATTTCCACCAGCTCCTATCCCCATAGGTCTATTCAGCATCGGGGTGCCATACCATCCTAATGCAGGGGGAACTGGGGGCATCATCATACCTTGTGGATCAAAATTACGGGGAAACTCCATGCCACCCTGAGGAAAAGCAGGATGCCCCACAGGAAAAGGATATCCACCCATCGGCCCGTAAGTGATTGGTTGTTCTTGGGGGGGAGTCACCGCAGCCAAACCACCCACTGGCCCAGCCAGTGCACCCTGATCCGGCATTAATTCCTCGCTACCCTCACTGACAACTACCCTTCTTAACCCCGGGACGTCGCTAGATTCTCCTCTTCCCAAAGCAGTCAAATTCAGAGGTTCTATGGGGGGCATATTGAGCAGATCCCCAGTCCCCTGTTGACTACCATTTCCAACTTGACCGCTCATGTTCCCAGTGCCCGTTTCAAACCCAGACACGAAAGTGCCAACTGACTCCAAAGCTCCACCAGTTTCCGCACTTGCAGCTGGTTGCCTTTCTTCAGCTGGTTGACCACTCTCCATGTCTAGCAAGCACAGCTACGCAACCTTGGGCTCATAACCCATGCTGCACTGAGTCGCACTGCGGTCCTTTTTTCTTGAGCCAAATCCATCACAGGCTTTGTTCAGCCACCCTAGTTGGTAGCAATCTTTAGAGTCACAGGAAAGAGCTATTCCATCCTGATTCACTACTCCACTGCTTTTAGTTTTGAAAAACGAGGGTGCATCTTCTTCCGCAGNCAGTCCCCTGTTGACTACCATTTCCAACTTGACCGCTCATGTTCCCAGTGCCCGTTTCAAACCCAGACACGAAAGTGCCAACTGACTCCAAAGCTCCACCAGTTTCCGCACTTGCAGCTGGTTGCCTTTCTTCAGCTGGTTGACCACTCTCCATGTCTAGCAAGCACAGCTACGCAACCTTGGGCTCATAACCCATGCTGCACTGAGTCGCACTGCGGTCCTTTTTTCTTGAGCCAAAACCATCACAGGCTTTGTTCAGCCACCCTAGTTGGTAGCAATCTTTAGAGTCACAGGAAAGAGCTATTCCATCCTGATTCACTACTCCACTGCTTTTAGTTTTGAAAAACGAGGGTGCATCTTCTTCCGCAGAAATAAAGCAAGCTGATCAAATAAATCAAATCCATCAAACATACTGCCACCGCGATCCACAGCGTGCCTTACTCGTCTTCTGTGACCAAATCAGCTCAACTTCAACTGAAGGTCTTGGCCTTGAATTCAGAGTGGCTTCATGTTGCTTCGATCCATATTCGGATTGAAATCAACATAAGCCAAAAACTCAGCGTTCTGGGCATGTGGATTCATGCTGATTGTACAAGTGACTAACTAAAACTCTGAAAAACCGGCAAAAACTTACAGGATGGATTTGAAGGTGAGAGCCCAAAAGTCTTCCGTATAGTTAGAACCACCAAAGAACGCATCTTTTTGGCATGTTTCTTCATGTTTATTCGTGTTCTACAGGTGATCATTTCTGTTGAGTCAGTGTCCTGAACTTTGCGAAATAATGTTGACTGACCTCTTAAAGTGAAAGCAGCAAGTCTTATTTTTTTGCTGGGAGTTATGGAAAGAGAACACAAACATGATTTTGCAAGTGTTTGCCATAAGGTACGGGCTGGTGGCCAACAAGTTGCTTTTGTGTTAGATACCAAGTACGAATCGGTTTCTGATTGTTTGTGCCTATGAGCTTTACAGATCAGCTACAATAGAAGAACAAGATCTTTAATAGGTTCTACAGGGTTTTATCATCTATTCCGAGCATGCCCAAGATGACGAAAGGCTCGTAGCTGCTCGTATCAAAAGCCTTCCGAAAACGGCTTTGTCACCAGTTGATGCCCATGTTTTTGCATAACAAAAAGTAGGAAGAGTTGGTTGTTGTGAACTCCACAGCCAGAACCAACCCACTAAACCACTCTGGGGCCGCATAGCTTCACAGCTGGATGGTCATCTTGACAAAAGGAAGTTTGCCTAGCAAAGCTGAAGAGATTGAAGAGATATTGGCAGTGGATGGTATCCAAAACCTGCCCCCAGAGTATCCAAAATTGTCATCTTTGAGATATCCTATCGGATGATATCCACAACCTGCCCCTAGGGTTGTTGGAGGATGGTCCCCATGCTATCTTTCAACTTGAATCACCACCAACGCAGAGTACAGAGGAAAGCTTGGAGCATCCTTTGCTCAAACATGCATTATCAATTGTCGAAACGCATTTCAAATATTCTTTATTTTCGCAAATACAAACTGCATTTGAGTTGCGAATTGAGAGTATGATACAATTGTCTATTAAGCCAACTTGCAAATCCACATGAAGGGCACTTGCATCGAGATGCCAAATCTACTTTTGGGGCTACTGTGGCTACAAATCATTTGCTTGCCGAGTCCATTTCTCCTGCGCTTGCATCTGCTTCCTCACAACTACCTACTATCATCATCTATCTTCCACCTTCCTCCGAGATTCACGACTCAACTCAGCTAAGGGTAAACCTACTCGAAGCATCCCTGAGTTTCACACAATAGGTCAAGAACTCTATTTCTATCGCTGCGATGAACAACTGATATGAATTGACTTCTCACCTGAGAATCACATCTATATAGAATCAAGCTCACAACTCATAAGCTCCTTTTGTACCGCTTCCGTCATCTTCCATCTTGTTTGCTTCCAACGTCACAGAATAGACTCCACAAAAGTTCTGTTATATTGAATCATCGTCATTCCCGCAGAAAAAAAACTGTTTTATACTGTAGTTGTTCTAAAGTTTTCTGGGCAGTCTTTGGGGACTACTCAGGGTCAGGGGTATTGTGGTATTATGGTCAACTGACTTCAACGTTTAAAATTTCGAACATTTACGGTTATACAGTTATACCACTCCCAACTCTCTCAGACCGAGGACCTCAACATCCGCCTCTGCTCTCAGATGCAAATCGAGCAGCTTGTGCCGGACAACCTGAAATCTCACGCCTGGCGTAAGCAGGGAAATGCTTCTGGAAGTCAATGGCTTCGGTAAATGCTCACGAAATCACCTAGCACTGCTTCATGAATCTGGAGCATCTTCTTTTTCACTATCTTTCGAAACTGAGCTGGCCAAGATCAACAAACGGCTTCTCAGCAGAGCTATCTGCATGCATCACGGAGCTTAAATCGTCATCAAAGTTCGACTGTTGGAGGCAACGCAAACCGCTGAACCCATCCTTCGCCTGTCCCACTCCATACCAAAACATTCAGAAAGCCATCTTGCACTGAAAGATCCACCGGCTTTCCATGCTCTGAGACGTCCTGTTCTGAGCAGCTGCCTTTTTCTCCTGCGTCTGTCATAAGAATTCGATCATTGCCGTAGTCACAAACAAAGATCCTCTCATCTTCAGTCACAAAGAGCCCTCCTAAGTCGACAGCACCTCTGTCTCCGAAATCAGCCACAACAGTGGGAACAGATGCTCCTTCAGCAAAACGCAAAATGCGTTTGTTCTCCCAGTCAGTCATGTAGAGGACTTCCTGCTTCGATGCAAAAATGCATGTTGCATCAAACTTATTCTCTTCGGGAAGCTCTTTGCTGTCCACAACGGGCATCAGCCGTGAACCCTCGACCTTCTGCACTCTTGTGCGACCAGCGTCTAAAACATAAATCACCCCACTGGGTGAACAACAGACATCTTGCAACTTTTGGACGTTGAGCAAGACCTTCCCCACACCGTCCTGGAAGCTCAGTAATTGGGAATTCTCAAAGCCTGCGTCATAATGCCCGACAATCATCTCTCCATTGGGCAACATGGCAAGTCCCCTGATATGTTGCAACTGGTTGAACCCGTTGATAGGAGCACCTTGGCCCGCAACAACCAGAAGGCTTTCGTCGCCGGGTTTACAAGACAGAATTTGGTTTGGCTCCCTGCGACTGAAGAAGAAGGCACCTTGATGCCAAGCCAAATTATACCCACACTTCTTGACGGTTGGAGTCACTTTCTTTCCAGCGCGATCATTTTCCTGGGAAGCTCCCAGACCTGCTGCCCAATGCGAAAAACACCGCCTCTTTGGGTGATGGGCTGTTGCAACTTCACATGATGGCCGTTTTCGGTGGAGGGAAAGGGCTTGCTTCACTTCACAGTCCCAATCAGCACCGCTAGAGCCCAACGATTGCGCAGCTTGGCGGAGAACGTATAGATTGCTGCTGCAAAGGGAAGGGAAGTCGACGTGAGAAAGCATCAAAACCATATCCCTCTGCCTGTCCTTTGAATATTTTGCCCATTTGAACAAAGCCTCTACAACAACCTCCTCTCTAGAAACTTTCAAATCCTCTCGTTGTAGGATTCGTTGAAGCTGCCTAGCAGTCAACTTCAAAAATTCCTCCCTCAGTACACATTGTTGAAAATCCTTGGCGACCTGCTCTTCACAGGCCAATCTTAAGTCTGGCATTCCCCAAATCACAGTTTCCTGCAGCAACTGTAGCGCCAGCTGACTGTCCAAAGAAGCTCGCAAATCTGCTTCTACTGCCTCAGCCAGGCAGGGTAGTCCATATGCACCTGCCAGTCGCAGCAATTCCACGGCATCCATAGTGGCCACATCTGGTTCACCGCCATAGATGTAGTCCACAAAAGCACCTACTACACCACCAGACGCTGCCATCTCTACGGGTTTCCCCTGCCGTATCTGTTCTGCTTCCAGGAAAGGTGCACACAGCAAAGCTTTCAAAGCAGCACTGGCTGCACACAAGACATTTCGATGGACTGGATGTTCTATACCATCTATGCTCTTGAGCACCACATCGCACAAATCGCCTTCCTTCCAAAAGGCTCTCAGCTGTTGCATCAAGCCCTGCTGATGACTAGCCAGCTCGCCATGGCGAAGCTTCATGGCAACACCCAATCTGAGCAGATCTCAGGCATACGAAAGCTGATCCGAGATGACAACAACTCACGAGGTGACTGGGATGTACAACAAGATCAAATACCCCAAGTGCTCGGTGACATGAATTCTTCGAAGCTTTCCTTAAGATTCTTCCAAGAGTCAGTGAACTTCCAAAAACCTCACTGCTGCTTCAATAGTCAAATGGATTACGTCAATCAATTCAACAAGAAATAATCAAAACATATCCTTAGATGCATCCAAATCCATGTACTAGATCCATCTATAGATCCAAAGAGATCGGGTTTTCGGTTGGGATCTTAATCTTTTCATAAACAACTTGGACGATTCACAACTTGAACTTGCCATCTTGGACCTCTGAAGTTTCGGCTCTTGACCTTGGAACTTGGAGAAGAAATCATGGGAAAAATCGGAACATCTGGGCAGAAGATTGCCAGAATACAGGCAGGTGGCCAAGATTGGCCAATAAACTGCTGATTTCTATCAAAATATCCACTGAAGTTGTTTGCCATTTCAAGTCACTTGATTTTGAGGGCTTCGTTTGATCGTCCGCTCCCACGCATTTTCAACGTTGCAAAGGCATTCTTTGAAAGAACGGCTTGTCCCTAGTTACTCATTCATTGATGATGGGCCTTGCACTGCCAACCTCAAACCAACCCGACATACCCCACACAAAACAGCTCTGGGAAAATTGGCGAAGGTCACAGTCGCTGCTGCAAAGGCCTAGAGCAACAGAGATCAACATTGCAATGCTAGGAATCGAGTTTCCCCGGCATCAAGTGTCGAAATGGGATATCTGATCTCCGCAATCTGCCCCCTATGGTGGATGCTTAGGAACGAGGATGGCTAGAAGACCATCTTTAATGTGTTTGCAAAAATTGGGAACATGGTAGGTATAGCCAAATTCCTTTTGTCCCTTGCAACAAACCGGACATCTCTTCCGGCAGGGAGAACAATCAGCGTTCCTTGCCCTTCAAATTTTGATACAATGACAATAATTTAATAACTGATGTTGTTACCAACATCTGTACTATGTCTAATTTGACAGCAATTGTATCATCATCTACCTATTGCATGTCCAAAATCCAATCATTATACCAACTCCACCAGAAAATCAAGAATCAAAACCATCATATCGTCATCATGACGACATGGCCGTCCTCGTCTCAGCTGCCAGATTTTGTTGGACCTCACGAATGACAAACATTCCCAGGATATCCTACATGTGCCATGGAAAGTTTGGGAAAGGCTACACAAAGCCTCAACATCTTTCAACATGCTTAAAGATGCTTCAACATTTGAAGTATGATGTCAAATTTGAATGTCCTCCAAAAAAAGACATTCAAAGTATTGAAGCAGCATATTTAAAATTGTTTGAAAATGACCATAAATTACCACAGCCCCGCAGCTTTGCATTTTCTTTCGTTGAGACTTACTCTTCACGCGCCAAGATCACGAAGCTCAAGTCTCTGAGGCAGCACAAACTGGTAAATCGATGCTTTGCATTGACGTTGGCCACCAGCTTGTTCCTGGATCAAAACATTTAGGACTCTATCTGCTACAAACAGATCTACCGGCTTTCCAAGATGTGATACATCCAGTTCTGAACAGGTTGCTTCCCCTGCTTCTGTCATTAGAATTCGTCTATGCTCAAAGTCACAAACAAAGATCCTCTCATCTTCAGTCACGAAGAGCCCACATAAGTCGGCATGTCCCTTGTCTCGAAAATCAGCCACAACGGTCGGGACCGATGTTCCCTGGAAAAAACGCAAGATGCGACTGTTCTCCCAGTCACTGATGTAGAGGACTTCCTCCTTGACTACGACTATAGAATAAGCTCTGAATGTAAACTCTTTTGGAAGCTCATCACTGTTGACAACCGGAATCAGATGCGAACCCTCAAGCCTTTGCACCCTTGCGCCACCAGCGTCTGAAACATAAATCACCCCATTGGGTGAACAACAGACATCTTGCAACTTTGGGACGTCGAGCAAGACCTTCCCCACTCCATTCTGGAAGCTCAACAATTGCGTGGCAGTGCATGCGTCGCCTTGCCCAACAATCATCTCTCCATTGGGCGACATGGCAAGTCCCCTCATCATCTGCAACTGGTTGAAACCGTTGATAGGAGCACCTTGGCCAGCAACAAGGCGAAAGAACTCCTCACCGGGTTTGCAAGACAGAATTTGGTTTGGCTCCGCGCGACTGAAGAAGAAGGCACCTTGATGCCAAGTGAAATGCTGTTGACATTTGTCAATGCTTGCAGTCACCCTCTTTCCAATACAATCGCGTTTCCGGCTTCCTCCCAAACCCGCAGCCCAGTGAGAAAGACAGCGCCTTTTTGGGCGATGCACCCATGAGGTTTCAGACAATGCTCGTTTCCTGTGGAGAGACAAGGCTTGTTTGACTTCGCATTCCAAGTCGCCACCAGCAGGGCCCAATGATTGCGCAGCAAGACGAAGCCCATTCAGGTTGCTACTTGAAAGAGATGGAAAATCAACATGATAAAGCATTAATGACATTTCTTTCTGCCTTTCTTTGGAGACCTTCGCCCATTTGAACAGCGCCTCTACAACAACCTCCTCTCTAGAGACCTTCAAATCATCACGATGCAAGATCCGCTGTAGCTGCACTGCGCTTAGCTTCAGAAAGCCTTCGTGCAAGGTGCATCGCTGAAAGTCATGGGCGACCTGCTCTTCACAGGCCCAGCGTAAGTCTGGCAATCCCCAAATCACAGCCTCTTGCAGTAACTGCAGCGCAATCCGACTGTCCAAAGAAGCAAGCAAATCTGCTTCTACCGCCTGAGCCAGGCAGGGTAGTCCATATGCACCTGCTAGTCGCAGCAACTCCACAGCATCCATATTGGTCACATCTGGTTCACCGCCATAGATGTAGTCCAATAAAGCACTGACCACACCACTAGATGCTGACATCTCGATTGGCTGCCCCTGTCGTATCTGTTCTGCTTCTCGGAAAGGTGCACACAGCAAAGCTTTCAACGCGGCACTGGCAGCAGACAAGACATTCCGATGGACCCGGTGTTCTATACCATCTGTGCTCTTGAGCACCACATCGCACAAATGACCTTCCTTCCAAAAGTCTCTCAGCTGTTGCATCAAGCCCTGCTGATGACAAGCCAAGTCGCTATGATGAAGCTTCATGGCAGGCTTTAATCCAGGACGGCTCAAAAATGGAGTGAAAAATCTGAAAACTTCGAGCCCGAATTGCCAATGTAGGCAACAATTAGACTTGTTGATTTTTGATACGACATGGATTCAGGTGACAAAGTAATTCATTTTGCCCACCATCGGGTTTTTGCCCATCCAAAAAAGGTCGAGTCGGCCTCCAAAGTCGGCTGCAGCTTGGGAGTCAATTGCAAGATCCGCCAGGCGGAACATGTCCTATGCATCAAGGCGAAGTTACCAGGAAGCATTTGACAATGACTGATATCTGAGTTGACAAACCTTAAAACAAACTACACTTCAGGCCAAAGGAGATCAAAATACAATCAGGCATCATGTGTTATGAGATCGAATCCTTCAAAATCAGTTTGCCACTCAAATAGGCGTACAGACGTTCAAGCCTCCACCTTTACAGGAACCAATCATCCCATCAACACGAGTACATGGCCAAGCTCCAAACCCGCCGATAAGGTATGTTGGCATCTGATCCAGTGCCGTCAATGAAAGAGTCTGACCTGATCAGGGGTAAAAAGCAACATGGAGATAGGAGAGGTCCTGACCATGGTGGTGAAGCATTTCTGAGAGAAGTGCGAATTTGTAGGATTCTGCCGGCTTGATCTTTCCAACCATTGATACCAGTTTACAGTAATACTCTACAAACGTCTACTGAAGTCATGTCCAGTAGTAGATTTTTAAATGACTCGAAAAAAAAACAGAGGCATGGATGCCTTTTACCCAGCACAAACAATGCTGGCGAAAGCCGAGGCTTCTGCCTCATCTATAGAACAGCTATCGAGCAGCCATGAAAGAGCGAGTCCAAGGGCATTTGAGCAACGAGACGTCTGCAATGCAACTGGTAGATCTGAACGGGAAGGGCAAGTTACGTTGCAACTCCTTAGAACCGTCTCCATTCTTTGGGACTGCAAAAGTCTTGCTGTTTTCGTTGGTTTTGGAGATTAGGCAGCTGTCAAATTATCCGTGTTGTGGTCTCGGGCTTCGGGCAAAGGTCTTCCAACATCCTCAATCTGAGTGTTATGCTTTCAGTAGAACCACGGGAAGATATTCCTTCCAAAAGGTTTTGGTCCATCTCCCTCCTTTACAAAACCCTCCAAAGTGCAATGAATTTTTCCAAAACACTTTCGACTTTCAATCCCCTGGCTCCTTGACCCTGGGACGTGACACGGCTGAAAATCATTCGAGGTGCACGTGGCATCATGAATTAGATTGTGAGACATGGGCCATGCGCATTTTGCGTCAGACCCACCCACAGAAGAGAAAGGCCCTTTTTGCCACGTTACCATCTTAAGGTTAAGGCAGTTAGGACCTATATCCAGCTACTTCTCTGAAGGGCTCCATCCACACCACAGATTGAAAGTCAAAACGGCCCCTCTCCTGGCATTCCTCGCATTCCTTACCAAGGTCCAAGCCCTGGTGAAAACTGATACAATTACATCCAACAAGTGATATTCAACCATTTCATGTACAGCAACCAACCAAGTCCCATTAGCCAAAAATCAACAGGTCGCCTCCTTGGAATTTTTGGGGGGCAAATCTTCGATTGACCCCAGGGTGAAACCTGGATTCACAACGGTATGGGACCCACCAGCCGTTAAGATAGATCTTCATCCAGCGCTGCTCGGTCGTTCCACAGCCTCGAAACGGCATTGGATGAGAGGCCGTGTTGCCCGGATCTCATCAATCACCCTCAAACACAAGAGAAGAGAGGCTGACAATGCGAATTTTCTTCAACTCCAAGCACCTCATCTAAAAAAACACCAAAAAAGGAAAACAATGTATCCTTTAAAACCCACATTGATCACCTTGTAATTCTTGCAATTCTATACTACCTCAATACTTCAAATGTTGGAAACACCCAATCCCCTCCCAAGACCTGGGCTTCAACGAGTCGGCCATGGCCGCATAGGTGCCTTGGAGGGTGTTGTTGCTATGGCAGCAACAACGAGTAAACCGAAATAAGATTGGAAGGAATTTGCAACTTTAATTACTCCAAAACAGAAAAATGATGTTTTTCAAAAAAAAGATCGTATCACCATTTTTCCAAATCTGAAAATTCAATCACCAAAACAACTCCTTATTCCTCCTTGTTTCGGGATTCGGCCAAGGCAACCTCCAAAAAAACGTCTTCAGAGCCGGCGATTCCACGAAATTCTGAGTGGCAGACCATAGTCATCACCCCCTAAGGCGGCCTGGCAGGAAGCAACCCATTCTACTCAACGACTCCGCTGGATAAAACCTAAAGTTTTGAAAAGTTGATATGGTACATATCCCATTGATTACCAATAACCACTAACAAGTGATATCTGATACAGGATTTTTCTCCATCAACATCACCTTTATCCACGTCTGAACTCCGAAAAACATGTGGTTCGGCTCCCCCCACCATTGCATTGGCTAAGCGATCAGCCGCCGAGGCTTCCTCCTGGGAAGGGAGAAGATCCAAAGGATTGGGATTTTTCTGTTCTCTGAATTTTGACAAGTTCAATTACAGTAATGTGTTTCAATCTGTTGCTAGTATATAAAACAATTTTTTTCCAACGACTGAATTTTTTCAGAATCTCTACATTTTCGGTTCTGACATTCTCTTCAAAAAAAAAAAGGTGTCCCTTCCCTTCATTTCAACCAGGACCCTTTCCAGGGCAAAACCACCACCGACGAATCTGGGCTCTCCTTGGATAAGGCGCTGCCACGGTGGACCATCTGCTTGGCCTGCAGAGCCTTAGAAACCTTCACCAAGCGCTCCTGCCATGTTGGAGGGGCTGTTTTCTTTGGTAAGGTGATGGTGTTGAAAGGGGCTGGGTTTTGAAGAACAATGCCATAGTCTGAAATGGAATCAGATTTGGTTTCGATATGAATTGACAGATTGGAAATTGGAAAACATCTATACCAAAACTAAAGATGTAATCCCTGTCCTTGGACTCCAAGGGAGGATAACCTCCTGCCATGCTACCTCCTTAGTCAAAGCCATCCACTCGACCCTAAGGGCGATCCACACGCTGTAAATCCGAAGGCTCTGAGGTTCCAAACGCTCCATCTGTTCGAAGAGCATGCGGAAATCATCCTCCTCCACATCTTCTGGTGCTTGCATCACCTGCTTCAAGTGGATATCAATCACTAGATACTGATGGATGCACGACTCCCAACTGGGCACCAACAGACTTTTGTTGGGAAACAATATGTATGTATATATATATATATACATTGCCAACCATCAAAATCCTAACTTCAAGAATCACGACATCACTCAATTGTTCTATCATAGAATGCATTTATCCATCCAAAATTCCATGTGACATGAAGGCTTCACGTCAACACCGCGAGGTCTGATTGCTTCACCTGCTCAGCTGTCACTCGCCAAGCACTTTCTGCGTCCTGGATTTGGCTGAGGAAACGTCAAGGTCAAGACAAATGATATGACCTTTCCTTTGATATGTGTGTCATTAAAAATTTATTGAAGATATACTGTGACGACGATTTATGGAGGTGACATTGATCAGTTCGAAGAAAGAACCGTAAACTGTAGTACTAGAATTACTAGAAGGATGGTAGATCGATATAGATTGGTCTGTGACTGGAAGGTGTCTGCACCACCAGCATAATGAGGGGCTCAGAATCAGACAGAATCACACCTTGAGCAACAAGACTCTTCACTTGACTCCTGCCTGTCATTTTTACATTGATAGATACCGAGAACACCCTGTCAAGTCCTTCTTTTTGGTAGGCTTTGTCTTCCCACTGCTGAGCGACAAGAGCATGTCATGGGCGCTCCTGTCGCAGCGAGAGGAATCGAGGCACAGCTTCTCAGTTCGCATCCAAAAATCCACCCATGTCCTCGATGATGCTGAAGGAATTGGAGGAAGTCGAAGCCGATTCTCAGGTGCCAAATCTTCCTTATGTTTTTTGAGGTTCGCAAACCAACAAATCGTTCTCAAAAGAAAATGATATCTAGGTTTCTCAAGCGGCAAAATCATGAAAGTGTGCCGAAAATAGCTTTGTATCTTTTTGACGTTCAAAACGTCCAAAGTTGAAACTATTTTTTGCTGTCCAAATTCCAAGAGATCAGCAGCTGCTTGAAGCCGTGCCTGATCAGAAGGGATACGATGAACCGTATGAAAAATGGGAAAATGCTGCAGGAGTCCTTCCAACAAGCTTCGAATTACAGTATTTGCGGTCTAAAATACCAGCCAGAATCATTCGTTGAAGCTGTCCAAGGTTGGGCAGTTGTCATTAACACATCAACATTGATTCTTTTCAAGGCCAAGATCAATCTGATCGTGCATCTTTAAACTGTAAATGCGAGTGCATCACGCTGAGCATCACCACTTGTATATCAAGCTCGACTTGATAAAGTCTACAACATGGAAGACCCTTCTTGAAACATGTAGCAATTCATCATCTATACTGAAACATCCTGCAGCTCACAAAGCAAGACATCTAATTGTCAACGACAACAAAGAAACATGACATTTCCCTCAATCCATGCCTCTTGCGCTGCTTGCGGATCAAAGGGAAACTTGAAGTGTCGATCTTGGCCTTGCAAAAATGGTACTAGCACAGTTACAATAAGAAACTCTCCATCCTTGTGATCCGCAGCAAGCAGTACACACTGTGGGTTTCCTTTCGAGAACCCGAAGATCCAAAAGTCATGGCCAAGGAACTTTGCATCAATGTGCCAAGACCTTAAGCATAAAGCACCACAGAATGACACTGTAGAACGAGGATAGCTGATCATCAGATCATCATCATCATCAACATCAACATCAACATCATCATCATCATCATCATCATCATCATCATCATCATCATCATCATCATCATCATCATCATCATCATCATCATCATCATCACCAGCATCATCATCATCATGAAGTGCACCATTCTCCAAAGTCTTTCCAATCAGGAGACAGCCATACATTTTTTCTGCATCATTTGGATGGAACTGATGACCAACCCCACAGCTCCACAAACTGGGTGCTTCCAACGGTCCAACTGTGAGCTCCACGTTCTCACCCGTCGATCCAGGCCCGTTGTCATTAACGCAGTGGGCTCCTCCATGCGGTACCTCCATTTCAGCAATGGTTAGCTTGGGAGGGGATAGAAGTGCGTGATTAGGTGCTGATTCACGAATTAGTTGTAAGAGAGATGATTTTAAACTCATTTCACTCATCAATTTCATGTACTATGTATTTCCATGCATTTCGAAAAGCTGAAACTGAGTGAGTTCTACAACCTCCTGCCATTAGACCCCCCACTTCACTCTATCACTATGAAGCCACAGGTTGTCCTTCCCCTTGCGAAAAATCAGAAACCTACAAAGCCACCACAGCTTCGCGCACATGCTGATGATGCCAGCATCATCATGACCCTCCTCCTCGAAGAGCAATTGCACCTCCCACAATTGCAAAGCGGATATCATCAGATATCTAGCGCTTGGAACATCTTACCAACCACAACATACCACAACCAAAAAAGATTCCCCGTTAGCCTCGGTATCATTCTGCGTCACGGAGACTGCCTGACTGCCTCGGTCGGTTTGGTCGTTGTGCCCAGCAGTTGTGCCACAGTCGCTCATCCCAACCCCTTCCCGAACTGCCAAAGGAGGAAACGTGTAGGATCTTGAGATCGCCCCGCGATGTCATTCTCTGTCTCCAAATCTAAACCTGCAAAGTGGTGCAAATCTACAATTTGCGCAAGGGGAAGTGTTCATGTGAAAAAGATCTGCCGGCAGTAAAACTAGGACAAGACACCAACATCTGTAAGAACATGCCGAGCTGTAAGATTCATTTCCTGGCTTCCTGGCATCACCGTACCCCCCTTGCACCTGTCAAGAAAGCTGCACCCATCCTTGGAAGGAGTTCAATGCGACTTGATTGCAGTATGAAGGTAACCCAACTATGCGGAAGTTTGGCCAGTTTGACTTGGAAGAGATATGTTCAGGAAAAGGCACAAGTCGTGCTTCTGTTCCAAGGATCAGAGTCAGTCCCCCAGCAATAGCAAAACAAACGGCTGAAGCAGCACTAGAAAAGTCTTTCATGAAGACTAAAATCCTGCACCTTCTGATATCAAATGTGTAAGTGGCAACAAACCGGATGGTATCACCCCGGACATACCCCATCAATACCACTGGGTTCCACCAACGAATTCTGTGGTGACAAAGTCTTCTGTGGAGCCGGAGATGAGGGCCTCACGATGGCTCTGTGAAAGCATGGTGACCAAATTTAAGATGCAGAAACCATTCATATAGGGAAAAAAAACGACTGACTTTATTCAACTTCAACAATTCCACAATGACACATGGATTTTCCTGTCGGATACCACAAGAGGAAATTCAATCATGGATGTTTCTGCTGATGTTTGTATCCTCAATTCACCTCAACTCAATGCTGTTGGATGCAGCTGAGATACCCGGGGCTGGCTCCACGTGTTGCCACTGTCCTGCGAGGTGCGAGGTCTTTTGAAACTGCTGTATCCTCGTTGACCATTTCAGGGTGATGGACTGATTCAAGGAAAGAATATTGTGTATATATACATATATATATGTATATTATATAGTATATGTACATCAAGCTTACCATGTTGTTGATACTTATCGAGTGGGTGTTTGGTTTCTGGATGTATTTGCACCCAAAGAACCTATTCTTTAACATCAAACCCTGCCCCACTTCCCAAGCAATTGTGGGCAAAAAGCTCCTTTGTGCTCGGACCTTGGGTTGTTCTTGAAGTTCAAAACATCAAGTCACAACATGAAACCATATGAAACCCTGAAGTCTGATTTCATTCTGACGGGCCATGTACCATGAATTACGAAATTGTGGATCTCATGGTTTCCAGGTTTTCAACGCCAAGGTGCCATCTTCCCACCACGTGTGGGGCTGGTCATCTTGCCAGTCCGCTGCTGTTCAAAGAGGTCCTGAAGCCGAGTGCAGCAACAACAGCAGATGTTGTTCGCCATTTTCCGAAGAGATCTGAGCTCTGAGGCCTGTCAAATTGAGAAAACTCGTTGCGTAATACCTGGTATCACAATGTATCATACTCTATACATTGCCCGACCTTGCCGACCTGTTTCAAACGACGTCTGCTTCAACGATGGTCCCGGGTCACCTTGACGTCCACGGCATGGACCCCACGCTTCTTGCACCTTAGGTGTCACGAGTAGATGTTGCAGCGACAGTGTAAATTTCATTTGGATCTCCTGTAAGTACTTGAACACACAAACAATGATCCGTTCCTGTGTGCTCATGGAAGTCAATCTCCAAAATCGAGTTTCCGATACATACTGAGTTGATATACAAGCTCCCGGTGCAAGAAGCGATCACAATCGTCAAGCGAGAGTTCCGAAAGGCTGAGCCGAAGCACATGGCTGAGACTGTCCAAACTCGCAAGACTCCTGTTTGCAGAACCAGCCGACCAATGTCCAGGACCAATGTACGATGAACCTTTGAGAAGGCAGTTACACTCCTTTGCATCAAAAGCTCTTGAATATTCTTGAACTGTCTAGTCAACTTCCTGTTTTGGGTAAAGTACATTTATATAAACCGGCAAATTCACTTTCAACAGAACTCACGTAGGGTTCTGACCAAACCCCCCAACCTATGCCAAGACCCTTTCCAACCCTTCCCAATTCATTCAGCAAACCAGTGGACCTTTGGAATCTGCAGTGTAGATCAATGGAGGTTCAATGATCTCATCTTCAGCCGTCTCCTGCCCCATCGGGGGAAGTTCTTTGCGGATTGATATGCAAAGTTCGAGCACCCGATCTATCATCTACTTGAAAAAGATTAGCATGTGTCATATTTCATCAAATTTCCAGAAGCCAAAAGCGGAAGATATCCAGATATCATCTTCATTTACCCTTTAGCATGGATGGTTCCACGGTTGTGTTGCAGCTTGCGCCTCTGATGGTCTTGAAAGCTGTTCTTCCGACACCCGCAAGGCACAAACAGGCACCGCCAAGGTGGCAGGAGGCACCTAGCCAGGCTATCGGTTCAAGCCAAGGGTGAGGTTTTCTGGGTTTTTCTGCTCCAAAAAACCTACGGTGCCAAACAAGATTTCGTCAGATAAGTCAGAAGTCATGAGGCTTCTGCAAAATGAAGCCCAACGTGCTGTGTTTCCAGAAATCTTTCGTATCACCTCCTTCTGCAACAATGGGGCCTCCGTAACGCTTGGCAAGACCCCGTTGATCACAGGCAGATTCCTCCAGGGGGCAATCGTACAACTGCTTAATTAACTTCTGCCCATGGAATGACCCCCAGTTCCAACAGTTTGGAATCTGACATGTTTGCAGTTTCTCTTCCCAGCAAGGAATCCCTCATGCAGCAACATCGCCTGAAGTGAAAGATGCACGTCCATTGATCTGGATGTGGCCGCATTCTCCAAAACGAGATGTGCCCACCCTGGATGTGGTTAAGTGTTTCAGCATCTGTTCAGCCAGATTGAGTCACAAAAGCCAAAGAAGTGAGTACAATGTGTGAAGAATCCAATTTGAAATGAAACTGCACAAATCCACATGGTATCTGGGATTATCATTGAATGATAAGCAATTTTTGCTTCACTCATCATCCCAAGTTTGAGCATCTCACCTGATCCGCAACCACCAGCAAACAGCGCTTGGGAAGAAAATCCACTGCAGCAATGACATGCTGAAAACGCGAGAGCGCCTCAGCAAAAAAAACTCACGCAACAAATGAAGTGGGATGAACTTGCTGGAACTATTTCTGCATCTTTTTCTGCGACAGTTTGCAGGACTTTGAAGTGAAACAAAACTGATAAACACAGAAAGTGGATGATGAGTGGATGGAAGTATCACCTGAGGCCACCAGCGTTCTCAAACTTCATGGTCTTCAAATCATATAGAACCACCTATCGCATGTGCCCACCGATCGTTTCAAAGTTTCAACCATCCTTCTGTTTCCCTCAGGTGTACTGACAAACATGATGGATTAACTGGAGCAGCAGTTGGGAGTAGGATACTGCAAGTGAACAGCATGATTGGTAGGCTTTCTCTCAACAGCGTTTTTTGCAAAATGACAGCTTCAAAAATGACAAAATTGATATACAATTGAACCAGCAAAAAACAAGCACTAAATTACAGAAGCTCCAAACAAAACTGGTGAAAAAATTGGGCAGAAAGCTGTTGAATCTTGGCCTGCATATCTGTGCTTCCACTGGCAAGCAGTAGGAGCTCTGGTGAACCACGCAGGCCTAGGAATCTCATGCTTCCAGTGATCTGTATCGACCAATATCAATGAATGTGATATGGCATATGGCCTTATCTTGGCGTTCAACCACTATCTAAAGTCTAAAAGGCTTGTCTCCTGTTGACACCTCCACAAGCGGCGACCTTTTTTCTCCTCCCAGCTACAATGATGATCTGCACTTATCCAGATTGAGTACCGCGGAGTCTTGCACCGAACTACTTTCAGCCTGAAGACCTGTATTCACTGTCTCCAGCTGAGCATCACCGTGACTTAAAGCCATACTTCTTTCTCTCATAAAACAAATCGGTTCTGGCCGTACCCAGATTCACAATCTTTGGGCATCCATCGCGATCTTTTTCGACTTGGCAACACTCCTTGCAGTAGAAGGCATCCGAAATCCCAGCACCTCCACAAATGACACACCTGCCCTGATAACTCCCATAGTTGCACTCATCACAAACGCGAGCCAATTGACTGGGCCTTACATAAGAGTCGCAGATTACACACTTGCCATCACACTTCTCACAGAGCCGCCCGATGGCGATGCCACACTGCTTGCGGCACATGATGAGATCCGGATGGTGCTTAGCCATGGCAACCCCGGCCCACGGCTTGGCGAGGTGCGCCCCCGGCCCTGCACAAAAGCTTGGGAAGCTACAAGTTCAAAGAGGCATGAATTTGTTTGTGTCAGCCACATGCATGTGGAATGCATGGTCGCCAGTTGTCATGTTCTCTAATAAATGATAGCTCCCCCAAATCTATGGAAAGTAGTCTTCAGTTTCCCCAAACTACGAGCCACGGATTTTAAGAAACACCCATAGGCTGAAGACGGTCATGTCCTGTTTCTTCACGATTTCCTGCCTTTTACATCCAAAATGTGGAGCACTGCATATCAACACGATGCCCACTTGGCCCCAAAAGTCATGAGAGAATGGTGGGTTTAGGTGAGGTAGTACTTGAGAATCACCCACTTGGAGGCCACTTGATGTGCCCTCACAACCAACTGAGTGCCACTGCATGTAACGCCGTCTCGGTGGTTTTTGAACTCCGCCTGTTCAAATGTCCAAACACCGCGGGAATGGTCGGAAGTTGTACGACTTCAAAATTCCACTCCAATCAATGGTGAATAACGTAGGAAATCGGAAACAATTGCTATGTTGTGGCAGAGGTAAAACGATTGTGTGGTGGAAATTATCCTGCTACTCTCCTCACCACTGCCCCCTCCAACCTTCAGTTGTGGCGGCCGCGACCCTTCATCCGTCGAGATCTTGACCTAAAAGGCATGAAAAAGCCATCCAGCAGCCAAGGGTCAAGGAGTCAAGAAACATTGCCACACTAGAATCCCTGGATGCTGTCCAAAAGCATTCAACTGCTTTTTTTGTCCATCTTGCTGTGTTCCCAAGATCTGACTTTGTCAGTCTCTTAACTGAAAGTCGCACACCCTACACTCTTGAATATCCTAAGAAGTGAGGATAGGCTTCATTTCCAGCGAAAAACAAGGCACCAAATGCCAAGCAGTACATCACGAACCAGAAAACAGCTATTGTTGTTTTCACTGCCGCAATGGAAGATTCACCACAGCTCCTGCGACGGAGACATCGGTCCATCTTCTTGAAGAGAAAGTACAGCACTGTCACTGTCAAAACAGTGACAACAAAGCCATCTGGGAGCATATCCAGTAGTGGCACTCCACGAAATGCTTTTGTGTCGCTAGCTACAAATATGCATGTAAAGCCGGAACAGGTGCACCAAGGGCATTTGTGTTCTGGTGGATGATCTGGCCAGTAGATATTGCAGGTTGAGACCTGCCCAAACTTCGAGAATGCCAGCCTACATCCACAATTGTACATGACTCCACAGGCAGGAGTGAAGAAAAGATAGAATAGAAGGAACGTAGTGAACCATGGCAACACTTTTGGACCACTCTTGCTACACTTTTGCCTTATGAAACGCAAAGCACCACCAGCTGGTGTAAAATACTCAGTGGTGTAACCTTCTGCTGCCATATCCCACGGCTTTCCAAAGACATGCACTCGCTTGGTCACATTATGCAGCGCAGCCTGCTCCGAAACCACCGCATCGTCCGTGACGCTGCGTCCCAGCGCCTCCGGCGCGGTGGCTGGGGCGGGTTGCACCAAGCCATTGCCATCGAAGGTCCACATGATCACACCTTCACCGTTGCGTACATTTTGCAGGCCATGCTGTTCCAAAAGATCTTTCGCATACAAGCCTGAGCGAAATCCTACAGTACAATAAGGCACAACCAAAGGAGAGGGCTCTGAAGGATCTGCAGCACGAAGCTCTGGCAGTACGGTGGATTCAAAGACCTCCTGAGGGGCCCAGGTGAGTCTGGTGGATGTGGCAACCAAAGGGGCCCAGGTATCCCCAAAAAAAACATGTCATCTGGGTAGTTGTCATCCATCTTATGCCCCAAACTCCTTCAAAAACACCTCCAAAACCATGGTAAATAATGCAGGGAAACATCACCCATGGTGTATTTTTCAGCCTCCTATCTCCCCACAATAAGGGTCCTTGGTGACAGCACCTGGAATCATCGACACCGCCTGCTCTTCACTACCACGGACGTCTACCTGGGTTCACCAAGTGGCCAAAGATAGCTTGGGATCCTGATGAAACTCATCATCAAATCATAAATCACTCCTGCAGCTAGAGAAAAGAAAACATGATGTCTCCATCTCATACCTGAACCCATCATAGAAACTTAAACTTAGACTTCATTATCACATGTTCTATGTTTGCAAACAAACCTTTTGTAAGGAAGTCTTTGTTGAAAACAAATGTCCAAATCAACCGCCCAGGCACCAAAACGACACGTTCACCTTTCTCCATCCGCTCACGAAGCTCCCGGGTTGGAAGCAAAGGCGCCACATTTTGGGAGCCCGCCTTGGTGGCAAAGTTCAAGGCCGCTCGCGCCGCATCCTCGTAGTTGCGATTCGTCGGCATCGCTGGGATTTTTTTGGCTGTTGTGAGTGTTGACCAAAAGAAAATCAGCAGAGAACTTCTGTGTCAACAGCGTTGCCAAAAAAGGTTGAAGCCGTTGAAATTAGAAAGATTGACTCACCTGAAAAGCGGATAGAAACAGATGGAAAACCAGAAACTAAAAGTCCAAAAGTGTCAAGCTTGAGCCCAGAAGTTTTTCGCAGCAACACAGGAAGTATTTAAATTGGACTATAGAAAAAACGACAAAGTTTGGAAAAGGATGATGAAATAGCATAATACAAGTGAGAAATCTACATATTTTTGAAACATGACACATACCTACAGTATACCTCCGCATCTGTCCATGTGTGCTTGTGGTGTGTGCACATCCTTGCAGTCTCAGTGGCTGTTCCATCCCAGGAGGAGGAGAAAACTTTGTTCGTCCCCTGCGGTAAAACGGTGGAATCTTCGCGGTCAACAACTATCCCCACATTGATTCTTCGCTGCACTAGGGTGCAGGTCCCATTTCCAGGTTCCATTTCCACAACATCTGCAAGTCTTCAAACATCTTAAAGCCCCAAACAAAAGTCACCTTGCCTTCCAGATTGACAGACAAGAAATGTCCTGATCTGAGGAGCAAAGTTGCCAGGTTCATTTTCCGCCAGGTTTGATAGGAGACTTCAAGTGCGAAGAACATCAACTGAACTGTAGGATGGTTCATGAAAAGTTATGTACAGGCACCTGACCTCAAGGCTTCTATCTAACAACCCCAAACATTTCCCACAAAACCCCGAAGCGCTCCGTAGGGTGTTGGTCAAAGACGCTTAGAACAGCACCATTCTGAAGACCATGGGATTGGACCTCAACGGGTCACGCTGTTTTCATTCATGGACACAACAGCTGAGGCAATGGTGTGTTTTTCGTTAACCCCTGGGAGTCCAGGCTCTTCCTTTGGCATCGCCCAGATAAATCTTGCGGCCATTGTCAGCTACACAAGCTGCAGTAATCTCGTCCTGAGGAAATTCTTCGTGCATGTGAAGATAAAACAGAAATGCAAAATCGAAGGTGGAGAAAGTTAGCAGGAAGTCTCAATGATGTTTCACGCACTGTGAGAGGATCCTTACCTAAGTTGAATGCTGTCGATCCATTCTGCATACAATGCTTTCACTACTTCTCCAAAGCAAACTGCGTCCTGCGTGATATCCCGCAATACTTTGAAAAGAACTCCTGTCAGAAGGACAGATATGATGGGGCTCTGGCAGATATCGCTTGTCCAACCCAAAGTGTGCTCCCTACCCATCTTGTCGGCATTAGTGCTAGGCCCTGCTAGGCTATGCTGCACTGAGGCCATCCCGTCCTGTATTGGCATTCCACGTTTTCACAGTCTGCTTGCTAATCTCAGCAGGCAAAGAGTGAAGAAACAAGCATGTATCACTACTAAGACAAACTGTCTCGACAGTCGAAGTTGTCATCAAACTTAAAGATGCAAAAATAAAGTCATAGAATCGTGGCATGGTACCAAGTCAAAATTAAAAGTTTCATCGAAGATCCAAATACATTAAATACATAGCCAGCGTTCAACATCCCATATGGTTTCCATCCCCATACAAACAACAAAAATCATCCTGAAGAATTTTCACCCTGAGCCCAGCTGCTGTGTAGAATTCTCCTACCCTCGGGTTGTACAAAGCATCTGTGACTCCACCTGCGAAACGACACGTTATCTTTTCCACACACATGGTATGACCAGTCAGTACCATTCAATCAACTGAGTGAATTTATTGGCCCCGTGGCACTTGGTTCGAATTGATTGATTTCTCAGATTCTTCCAATCGAGCAATCAACATTGGGCCTGTATCGGTGACACTTTCTCCACCCCATTCATCCATGTAGTCATGCAAGATCACCTTAGTCTCATCATTAGATCGAAGTTATCTTTGATGTCGGTTTAAGCTCTATTTAAAAAAAAACAGCACTCATGATGTTCAACTCATGTGAGCCACTATCACGAGATTAGCTTCAGACAGGATGTTTAGTGACAAGCTGAATCCACATGGTCTGTTGGGTTCTGTTGGGCTGACACGGCTAGCCCCTGCTGCTAGGCGGTGATGTTGTGGCCTTAGGTTCTCGTTTTCTCCAACTCTCTCGAACCCACTGAAACAGCAACAAAGACTTCACTGGCTTGCCGGACATGATGCAGAAAGTGTTGAGATCGTTGAGAGTTGTCCTGATGCAAACCATTCCGTCCCCTGCCAAGCTTGAAATTTTGAGATTCCCCAAGCCCAATGCAAGGAACCCTTACCCCAGGACTACAGGACTGGGTCACATCTTCCACTTTCAGTGCAGCTTCCAAGCCAACTGGGTGCCCCCATACTCGTTTCCACCAAAGGATTGGACCTTGAAAGTTGGTGATAAGCTGCTGTTTTTTTCAAACAAAATGTCACACACACAAATGACTTCAAATGACCTTTAACACCTACGGGACCGTTGAATCAATCATGATCAAAGAAAAAAATCCTATCAGATCTATCAACACCCACTTCCACAACATCTTTTTGATCACCATAGTGAAGCCGTCAGCATCTGGGAGACCCTTGCACATCGGAAGCTTCTCATGTCCCACAGTCTGAAGGTGCCAGCGACCTTGACAGGGAAATCCATCAACTCCCTATGTTGGGGGATGGGTCATCCCACCTTTAAATGAATAGGGAATCCTTACAATTGGTAGATAAAGCCCTACTATTACTATGGGGTTGATGACCAAAAACTACCAAGCAATAGCTTCAACCTGCTACAACTATCACCGGTAGTTACCAAAGATAAAGTGTTCAGGGTATGAAATCTTTCCCCCGTGTTCTCAGGATCCAACGTCCGCCGAAAGAATCTGCGGTGTGCCCGGCACAATCGAGACCCCACATAGGGCGTGCGTGTGACCTCAAGTGAACCAGCATCGACGAGGACAGTTTTATTGCAAACCAAATTGACCCGTCTTTCGATTTAACAGGGGGGTCATTACATTACCAACCCAAACCAATGTACTGTCATAGGGGAATCCTTCAGAATTACCATACATTTGCATTGTTGATGCACCCAAAATGGGTAATTTAGACCCCATATTTAATGCACTGCTGCGCCCATGGCCTTTGAGTCTGAAGATGGGAACTCGCTCCACGTAGGGATTCCAAACCTCAAGTGAAATGGCAAATGGAGAATCCAACCTCACCTAAAACCTCAAGTCAGCATATGTTTCAACTTATTTGCTGTGGTCCTTATGCTACAAAAAGGCTAAGAAGCATGTCCACAACGCAGGTTTTTCAGCAAAGGCGAAAAAGATGTTAAGAAGTCGCCCTCCTTTGTTTTTCGGCAAAAAACATGTGTTGTTTTTGTGATGGTTTTTTCCCACCCTGTTGGACATTCACCTGAAACGCTCATGGTGTTTTTTCCAAAGAGTTGAAGGCGCCTTTGGGTTTTTTGTGTCTCACATCTTGTGGTCAGCGGCTTTGCCTGTACTTCATAGGTCAGGATGCCGCCAGTGAATGTCACAAGATGTTGTATCGATGAACAGAAAATTTGACAAAGAACAATGATACGAAGACATATAAGAAGCTGAATATCTGCAGAACCAGATTCACCTGCAGCAACTCTCTTCTATCATAGTGAAAATTCAGCTTATATTCCTCAACTCATCTCTGCTCATTTGCCCCACAGCTTTTGCGTGTGGCTGTACAAACAGGCGTTAGGTCGGGTTGTAGCGAAGATCTAAGCCGCAGCTTCAGCTCAATCCGCAGAATTGAAGCAACTTGGATCTCGCAACTTTACTGCCTGGAAATTGATCGCTATCAAGCCACGAAGGTCATCGAACGCGCTATACACGAAAGGTGACATGTTTCCGAACACATCACCGAAATGGCTTCTCTTAGGAGCCGAGAAAAGGGTAAATCATTTTTCTGGAATCCCCAAGGTCATCTTTTTCAAATCAATTCCAGGCTGGATATTTCGCATCCGGAAATCCGGAAAAAAATCTGTCTCAAACATTAAAGAGGGAATAAAGGGGTCAAACCTATCTGATCCTTGAGGAATTGCCAGGAATTGCCAGTTTCCGGCATTTCTTTGCGAGGACAGGTCTGTCCGGCGTGCAGAGGAAGACCAAATTGCTTCTGTGTGAATTAGATAGGAATAAACATACCCAGCCGGGTCCAGCGTCTACTGGCAAGCAATCTGCACAGGTTAAACAGCTCATTGCTGGATCTTCATCGATTCACTTGCCGGTATTGGCTTGCCCAGTGGCAGGGGTCCGAGGGTGGGGAAAACAACGAGCAGCGCACTCCGTCTTGGCATCGGCGCAGAGCACGAGGCCAAGACCAACCTGGGGCCCAGTCCCAGTTCCCCAAAAACTTCCGGATGCTGGCCTATATAACCCATGTACAATAGATACTTGCTATGTGTTAAAATGCTCCCCCACCCAGTGACCAACAGGACCCTTTCAGTTTTAGGTGCCCAACAAGAAATTTCACATGCCGCTGTTACTGCGAGAGAGCATCCCAAGATACTTGTATATACAGTGTATGTATACGTACGCACATATGCGGCCTATATGGAGAGACCAGAGACAGTCATAAAAATACGAAGTATTTGGAAGAAGTCCCTATACCTCAGCAACACTTGGTGGGGGGCTTAAGCTGCTGTTGCAAGTTGAACTAATGTCACGCATAAATATGCATGAATACACACTATGACACCTCAAGAAGAATGACAATTGTAATATTGATGTAGAGTAAAATGACCTATATGCGGCGGTTCCACGGTCCAATACTTTTTTGACATACACATATTATATCATGATCTTAGCAACATTGAAGTTATCCTTTAGGGAACAAAAAGTTTTGCAAACCTATCAGAGCGAAGACTCATCTCATGTAGGCAACACCTATGCCTATACTATACTTGGAAACCGGTCTTCCTGGTGTGTCTATGTACCTCTCGAATTTCTTTGACCACAACCAATGGGCCACCAGCAAGTCAGCGAAGCTGGGCAAACGAACTGGCTGACCATCCGACCGAAGATTGTGAGGACGCAAACAACTGCGGCGGCACTGTCATCGAAAAAAACACCCTTCGTCTCAGTTTATGGAGTAGCAAGCATGTTATCATCCTCATCATCATCGTTATCGTCATGATCATCATCACCATCATCATCATCCTCATCATCATCATCAAACTTTGAACGCGCCTGCCCCTCAGGGAACAATCATGCGCTGCAAAGCGTAAGAACCTGGAGGCCCCAAGGTCGCAAAAACATACCATGAAATTCATCAATTCGTAAAAAGCACGCACATCCAAGATATGCCAAAAAAAACAAACATGTGGATGGAAGATGCACCAAGTACAAGTTGGCTGGCTAGCCCAACTTCCTTGAAGGCCATGTAACCCATGCCAGCGGCAAAGCCCAGGGCAGCCCAAGGAGAGATGCGGCGCATGTACCAAAGGAAACCCACGTGTTCCAGACCCATCAAGGTCACACCTTCACATCACGACTGCGCGGGATGCACTGACGACATCTCCCCCATCTTCCAGTTGCTTATGGTCATTGTATGGAGTGCCATGGTCTGTTTTTTGCTGTAAAGCTGGCATCTTGACATTGACACTGCAAAGCTTCTCAAGATGAAGCATCGGAAGCACACAGCGCAACACAGGCATTAAGTACTGACTATTGAGCTGAAGAATATTGATTTTGAAAAACGATGCTTATTTCTTGCACCTGCCACGCTGCCAACAGCCAACATGGAGCCACCTGACCACAAGAATCCATTGATTGATGCCATTTCCTGTTGACAAATTTGAATCATTCAAACCTTCAGTTGATACTCATGACTCTCATGACGTTCATGATGATCACCATCCTAGGAGCCATCCATCTCAAAAATCGAAAATCATTTTGGCCGAACCCATGGACATTCAAAACATGCGCCTGTTCCAGCACCCAATGCCACCAGTTGCCACAATGGCGAATCCATGGGCTCATGGAACATCTCGATGGATGCCTGTTTTCTATAAATCGGTCCAGCTTGAGAGCACCACGGTGATCTTAGGATGTTGCTTTTTTCTAGAATCTTATCCCCGGAAAACCATTCTAGGGGAGGCTCAAATGACATGGCTGCTGTGAATTTTTTGAGAACACAAAACTTTGGCCAACACCGCTGTCCTGCACCAAGGGAACGTTGTCCACCACGGCTGAAGAGATACCCAACAAGATAGACAGAGACAAGGGACTACCACCAGTCACCTCCTTAGAATATTGGGGAATTCTGGCCATCCATTATCCTTTCGGTGACCAGGGTCACAGTATCTTATGTCATCGTATCTTGTGTCTTTCCTCGGACGCACCAAATCACAACAGATATTGATTAAACCAATCATAGGGTTGCGAACTGATCATCCCCTTGCTGCTACAGGGGCCACATTGTCCGAGCCAAGCATCATTCATGAACTCGGAGTATCGCGACAAAACCTAACCAAAAAAGAGCGAGCGAATGTCACTAATGTCGATCCGACTTGTCCACACAAGAAAACTGAAGACGCTGAAAGACACACAACGAAATCTGAAGAAACACCTAAGAAATTAATGGTCACCTGGCCACCTGGCCACAATGGCCACTCATGATTTTGTGTTGCCTGAAAAGCGCTACCCCATCACCTAAACTCTCAAGTCCTTGCCTCAGCCGATTCCAATGCAGCCACAGACAGCAAAACGCCCGTGAAAAACAGGAGGCTGCTCAAGTCAACCTGACAAAACAGTTGACAAGTAGCACCACCTTCGTCACCTCCTTCACTTCCACAACAAATTGCTAGGATTCCAGAAAATTCTTAATGGAGCTCATGAAAAGTTCCACTCCCAGAGTACCAAAAACCCCAAATTTTTCTGAAATCATTTGGGCCTTGTGAAGGGCCGCAGGGACCCCATGCTTTCCATGGACAACAAGAGCTGCACCTGTTGGTTGAAAGGCACCAAAAAGGCGAGAATAGGAGGGATCAGGGGTTGATGCCATTGGAACTTCCGTTGGGCACCTGCTTCTTCATCCATCTCAGGGTTTGGTTTGCCTCCCATTTTGGGGACTCAAAAGCAGAAACAGGAAGCTGCAACAGGCAGGCAGATGTTTTTGTTCCTCTTCACCTTAGAGATTCATAACATGGGATGACATGGCAACCTTGCAACCTTGCAGAGCTCAAATGTCACCTCTCTCAGTTTGCAGAACACCCAAGCGAGTTTGAGCCCCGGAGCCTAGCTCGGTGATCTCGCACACCAACCAAAACGTTCCCAGGGCCATCATCATCCCAAGGTAAGGTGGCAAGCCTTGCATGCAAGAAACGGTTATGGGAGTTATGGCCCTGTGCTTCCAAACATAGACAGTTTGTACAAACAACCTAGGTGGGTGCAGTTGCAATTTGTTTAATCGCTCATACCAAATCTCTTTCTTTCAACAAATCTAGCGAATTCTACATTTGACAGACAGAACTCTGCACGATTTCTCCTGCAAACTATATATATCTTAATTAAGTAATTATTGCCACAGATTGAATCATGGTCGAAGAATTGAATCGTTGGACCCCTTCACACTTTGAGTTGGATTTTTTTTTGAGATGTTGCCTGGCCTGTCACCATCTTCACAATTGGCACCGTCAAGATGCATGCCATTCCTATCATCGTCAGGCCGTCAGGGTGCTGTGGCCCCAAAGCCCGACGCTCAAAGGAACACAGAGAACTCATGAATTGCAAGTTCATTGTAAGAGGAAACCTAGGCAAGGAGTAGTCACAGGACCTGATACAGTCACGAGCAGTCACAGAACCCATCTCGCAAGTGCCTACCACGAGGGCCAGAATGCTTTCTCGTGTGGCCACGGTCTCTTCCTCCCTTGGTTGAGCGGTCATTGAAAAACAAGCATTCCGAGAAGGGCGCTGAGTATGATACAATATGGTTCAAGTCTCAAGGCTTTCTTTCGGAAGACATGAGCTAAGTTGAAGGTTCTTCTTGTAGAAACTATGTTGATGCACTGATACAGAAGGAACATTTTTGCTCGGAACATTTTTCAATGTCATTCGTACCAGCGGCAAAACATCCCTGTGTCCAGTTTAGGCACCACTTTGACAAAAAGAAAGTGCATGAATGACAGCTGTTTAACAGCCCCGTCTTGCAAACAAAAATGGGACACAGCCTTGGCAGCTTTACTTGGTACTTCGAAGTCCAGGTCCGTTCGCCCTGACTGCAAATTCATCTCAAATAACAGCTCCTTTCGAAGCGGGCATGCCCTCCAAACGAAGTCAGATCACATTGCCAAATGCCGTGAAATCTCATTTTTGTTTGTGCTTTATTGAATTTATTGTATACACACAGAGGTGTGCCAGGTGTGCCATCTTTCTGGCAATTGATGGTACCTATCGCTGTCTCCCGCACCAGATCACTTCCGCTCGTCGTAACTTTGGTGAAAATGTGCCCTGTGTTCTTCTTGACGAACATGCTAGCCCAATCTGCATAGAAGATACCCATCAAATCACCAACTAGGCTGACGCAGCAGAAAGCCTAAGGGCCTACGATCGTCACTGCGTTTGCAAGCAGCAGCATTGCTTCCACAAAGTTCTTTGCCAAACAAGGCCACCCAGCGTTTCGCGAAAGCATCCCAACGATCGTGATACCCTTCCGGCAGGGATCGATTGGGCCCAAGATTTTGTCGAACCAGAGCCATAACCTGGCCCGGTGGCGCGTTCTGTTCCCAACACATAGGCCAACACTGGGAATGAATCTCAACACTCCCAGTTTGGCCTGTGTGTCGGGAACAGAACACGTTCGGGTACAGCCCTTGCACGGCGTGCTCGTGCAGTGCCGTGCGGAGCTCGTATCACTGTCTGCTTTGTCTACTCAACTAATGCACAACATTGCACATGAAGGCAAAACCATGAACTCACAGCCAATGTTGTAGATGCGGACGCTCTTATTTACGTTTGTCATTTCTCTTCTACCAAGATGTTCTCACAACAAGATGAAAGAAATTCTGTTTGAGGTCAACACCTTCTTTAAATTGCTGACATCGATGATTTAAAGTGAAGTTTAAACCGTCGATGTCAGCAACCGCTCCAGTGATTTTGAAGGCATTGCCGACGAACTCAAAGCCACCCTTGTCGTCTTGCAAGGTCAACAGCTGAGACATTCAAACTCAACACCTTCTAATCTTTGCTACTNAAATCATCCCAACGATCGTGATACCCTTCCGGCAGGGATCGATTGGGCCCAAGATTTTGTCGAACCAGAGCCATAACCTGGCCCGGTGGCGCGTTCTGTTCCCAACACATAGGCCAACACTGGGAATGAATCTCAACACTCCCAGTTTGGCCTGTGTGTCGAGGACAGAACACGTTCGGGTACAGCCCTTGCATGGCGTGCTCGTGCAGTGCCGTGCGGAGCTCGTATCACTGTCTGCTTTGTCTACTCAACTAATGCACAACATTGCACATGAAGGCAAAACCATGAACTCACAGCCAATGTTGTAGATGCGGACGCTCTTATTTACGTTTGTCATTTCTCTTCTACCAAGATGTTCTCACAACAAGATGAAAGAAATTCTGTTTGAGGTCAACACCTTCTTTAAATTGCTGACATCGATGATTTAAAGTGAAGTTTAAACCGTCGATGTCAGCAACCGCTCCAGTGATTTTGAAGGCATTGCCGACGAACTCAAAGCCACCCTTGTCGTCTTGCAAGGTCAACAGCTGAGACATTCAAACTCAACACCTTCTAATCTTTGCTACTTGCATTTACTTACCAAAAGGCACAGCAAAGGAACAAGGGCATGGCAGAAGATCATACAAAGTCTTTAGTCCAAATCCTCTCTATCAATCGCAGGAAGATTATTGGAACATAATGTTCAAAAGCACAGCATTTTTCATATTCCAGCGGCGCAGACACACTCAATGAGGGTTGCCGAAAGTGACCAGATTTCAACCTCTTGCAGCAACTCGGAGACCAGCTCACTGTCCAAAGAAGCTCGCAAATTTGATTCTAGTGCTGCAACTGGACAGGGTAGTCAAGTCCATATGCACCTGCCAGCCGTAGCATTTGCAAGCCATCAGTACTGGTCAAATCCTGGTCACAGTAGATGCAGTCCAACAAAGCATCGACCACCCTGCTATTGTATCTGTTCTGCTTCTCGGAAAGGTGTAGACACCAAAGCTCTCAAAAGTGGTGTTGGCAGCTGAAGGTACATTTTGTAGGGACGGATGCTGTGTGCAATCTGACTAAGCTCTTCGGGACCACATCGCGCACATGGCCTGCAAATGGCCGCCCAGCTGTTGAATGCCGCCCCGTTGATGACAGGCGACTCGTTGTAGGAAAGTTCATGATCTGCAATCTCGGAGCTGTAGCAAAGGCAAGTGCCCCTTGCTGTTCAAACTCTATGAGACTCCGAAATTGATCCAAACTGAGCTGCGCTGCAAGAAGAAACATTGATCTCACAGCCGAAAAAGATCTTCAGCTCATTATTCAACAATAGAAGCTGCAGATCAGCAGCAAAAAAGCAAGCTTTTTTGAAGAAACCAGCCATCTTTGTACTGACTTCACATCTAAGGGGCAAGTTTCTGAGTGCCTAAGGTCCCCTGCTCTCTCTTCTCTTCCTCAGTCTCTGCTGGTGCACATCTCTTGGCCTCAAGTCACCCAGCCACAGCCCGACGGCCCGACAGCCACAGAGCTGGTGATACAACGATTCCCCTGGTGGCCTGCCACCAGATGCCAAACAATGGCAGCACCCCCGCCACAAAGGAAGGGAAAAAGAGCCAAGTAATGGTGCCTCGTTACACATGCAGATTTCAACAAAAAGAATCCTGGACAGTGGAGACAGTGGAGATGCAAAAAAAGGATTCAACTCATCCAATGATGATGCAAATCCCATGAAATGAATGAACTGTTGCTTTCTCACTGTTTGCAAGTTGCCTTTTTTTTCCATCCAAAAACAAACACCGTGTTTTTCAACGCCAACCCTTTCACCGGCCCATCCCCCCACTTGCCTGTGGTAGAGATCTTATGACGAATCCACAACATGGTAGTGGTGACATCACCAATGGGACTCCAAGCACCGCCAGCATTGGCAGCCACAACTGTGAGGCCACCACAAGAATGACGCCAATCCTGAAAATCGGTGAGGAATAACCAACCAATCTGCAGAGATGTTCCGAATTGAAACGAACCAATTTGCCCATAAGAAGGTGATATATAGAGGTGCCTTCTTGTGAGGAACCACCCTCTTCAGAATCTTCACGCATACAATGGTGGCTGTCAGATTATCGATCACTGCACCTGGGTGGGCATTGTCAGAGTCTGCATGGGGCTGCAAATAAGGCCGTGCTTTCAGGTGGAACAACAGAAGCGATTCAGTATTGAATATTCTGGTAGGGTGGCATCATGTTGGAGTCATGTCGAAGATCTCCAACCTTGCTAATATGCTAACAACGGCACACCATGCCGTCATGCTCGAGGTTGAATTTTGTTGTGAGTTTCACCATGCTTTTCTCCAAGTGGCTCAGAAAGAAGGCCAGGAAGCAGATCAAAGGCATCAAACGATCCGCCTTGCACAGCAAAATTGCATGCTTCACCTTGAAGATCACCTGCTTGGGACCTAATGGGAAGATTATGTGACTCCCAACCAGCCTTGTCCCTTGTATGACGGACCATAAACGATGTTACAATGGCAAAGCCCTCCAAGTGATCCTCGGCTGTCAAGCATCCTAAGAATGTTTCACCATTCCCTTGAAATTGTGAACACAAATCAGCCGAGAATCAATAGATTCCACAATTCCCATGGCAGGAAGCAAGAAAAGGATCACGCTTCCAACATCAGCCAATCCTTTCCTGAGGCAGAAATTGTAAATCTGGTCATTGCGATAGTCTCCTCTATGTTTTTGGAGAACCAAGTGTCGTTTTGTACCTGGTTTTGGAAAAAAGTTTCAAAACCAACCAATTACCAAAACAAAATGGATGTCTTTGTGGCATATGCCACTCTTCCTACAATTTCATGTCCTTGGTCCTTAGAGGAATCTTGCAAAAGGGTTTCATTGAAAGTGACCCTTTTGGGGTGAACTGAATGCCACATCCCCAGAGTGATGCTCAGGATCTCCTACCATCGATGTCTTGTCTGTTCACTACCAGCTTTGTATAGCAGCATAGATGCGACCAAAACAGTGATTGTTCACCAAGCTTCTGTTGAAAGATACATGAATCAGATACCTGTTGTGCTGTTGTTTGAAACATGCTTTCCTGAAAACAGATCCTTCCAACCAAGATGCGCCAATTGATGTTGAAGCTCATCATGGCCCTGCATTCCGAAAAACATATATTAAAAAAAAAACAGACATTGGATCAACTAAACTCTTGTCGATATCTCCCATGACACGTGATTTGCTACGGCCTCGTGGGAGGTCCCATGCTTGGCCGCCTGGGAAACGGCGAAACGGGTTGACCACCCGAGAAGGGTCACTTTCAGCAGCTAAAAAAACACTTCGTCGTGTTGCAAGCAAGGAGCATGGTAGGTCCACATCACCGAAGCCAATACCTCTAACCACATCGGCTTGGTGTCTTGATGATTTGTCAAAAGACTGTTCCCGGGTGTCATTCCAAAAAAACGACACCAAAGAAAACAATACTGTAGAGTTGGCAAATAGTCATGGTCTTCAGCATGAGTTGTTATCTTCACGAGATTAACACCCCAAAGGAATTAAACTTGCCCATTTGGCCTCCCTCATTGCCCTCAGCAAAATGCCTTGTCGAATGTCCTTAAGGTTTTACCAAGGCACTAACATGATGGCTGACTTGTCCAAACGGATCACATCTTCCAATGCCACCAAAGTAATACCAGTCAGAAACAATGCTGCAAGGATCTTCCTGCAATGGCCAGCTGATATCATCCCGATATGAGTTTGTTGGAATAAGGAAATCATGAAACTTGAAAATCAAGAGCCATGCTCTGCTGGTACCAAGAGTCTACTTGGAGGAGGCTGAAATCGGGACCAGTACCATTGTTTTCGTGGAAAATGAATAAAACAGGGTCATATCCATGGATTTGAGCGATAGTTGGGGATATAGCACGATTTGAAATTCCTGTGATTCCTCTCACAGAGGTCCAGTCCTGTGCACGTCCTCATTCTCGATGACGTTGCTTGGCCAACCGAAGAAGGCCTCAGAAGCTTGTCGTGCTAAGTCATTACAGAAATGATGAAATGATTTGTAGCAACTCCCTTCCTATCCTTCCTGGTACGTGTGCTCCAAGCTTTGTGGCAACAAAAAAAAGAGCCAACCTCCACGAATTACAGTAGTGCTCATTCTCCCAGAGTACTCCCAGAAACCGAAGATCCCAAAAAAAAATCTGCAACTTCCCCCCAAAAAAAATTGTCTAGCGACAAAAACGAAGATCACAATGAACAATCCGAGACCAGCAATCTTCATCAATCGTCGTGTCGAGGTGACAGCACCTTTGACCTCAGATTTGCGATGTATAGGTGATGGGTGACTCATCACCTCCCAAAATGCTTCGAAAAAAACTGCAACTGGTTGGTGATTTCAACCCCCTTGAAAAATATTTGTCAAAATGGATCATTTCCCCAAGTAGGGGTGAAAATAGAAAATATTTGAAACCACCACCTAGGCAACATTGAGATCATCTTTTTTGGCCTCTTTTAAATAGGCTTTGTTCAGTTGATGGACTCTTTTTGGCAAGGAAATATAACGAACGTTTGCCACAAACGAAAAGGAAACCCGACTCTCTTCCCATTCTCCATCGGTCGACCATCGGCGAATGGTGACTTAAAAAACCTACGAACCGAGGCCAAGGTGCCGCATTTTGACCGGTGCAAGCTACATCCACCTTGGTCGTCTTGGACGCCACGGAGGCTGCAGGACTTCTCACACGCTCTACCTCAACACCAGAGTTTGTTGGTTAGACACGAAGATGTGAAAATACCGAAAGGATGCAGAAATTAAAGTGATGTCCAGACTATATTAGATGTATAAAGGACTATGAACAAATGACAGGAAAAGATGACAAAACCGATCAGCAATGATCACTGTCTCTGATTTGTGATGGCACAAGACAAATGCGTTTCTTTGGCAGATTTAGAAGGTTCTACTGGCCACCAAACTTCTAGGAGTCTGGCGGAGAAAGGGCTGTGTTGCCGCTGTAAGCTTTCTGGTGGAAGGGGAATGGTCGCCTGGGAAGGGAGTTCCTTTCCTGCACCCCACAAGCATCACAGCTTTGGTCCAGTGGAAAAGGCAAGGCAACAACACATGGTTGACCAAAAACATAGGAACTACGTGCATATATGCAGTGAAGTGAGGTATACACATATATATATTTCCCAACACTCTTGAAAAAGTGCCAAAACTGACATCTTCAAATCGCTGGAGCAATATATGACATCCTCAGTTTTTCCCAATGGCCTGCTGAATCCCATCGATGTGAATCTCACGAGCTTCCTTTGTTTCCACCGTCAGGGTCTTGACGGTCATCACGTTCCAATCGAAATCAACCACCTTGTATTGTGGATTCAGTAACCAAATCCAAATTCAAACTGTTCACTCATTGAAAAGAAGGCTTTTTTTGTAAGACAGGGAACCCTCAGTCTTACTTCCATAATAACACACTAAACCCAAAGGTTTAAAAACAAAACGGTGTTCCTTGACCGAGGCACTTCTGGGTTGTAGCAGGACCAAAAGCTTTTCGGAGAAAATGCCGGCTGATATTTAGCACTGCTCTTGAGCCCAGAGGTGGCAGCCAGAATTTTTGCGACACGTCATGCCACAAGCGGCGAGTCAAGGCTCTAAGGCTCTATACTTAGAGGTTCGGGATACTTAGTAAGTGGGTAGTAACCAGGGTTATAACCCCTATAAGTGGGTTATATGTGCCCTAACTAGGGTTATAAACGTAGTCTACATATAACCAGTTACTAAGTATCCTGAACCTCTAAGTATGCTTTGATGACTTTGATGTGTGTCTCCGCGAACGATTGCAACTCCTGAAGCTCCAAACATTGGATTTTCCCATGTGCCCAGCAGTTTTTATCCAACTCCCTACTGCATCCCAAAAAAGAAAGAGGCCCCATTTTAAGGACCCACACCAAAGCTTCCTGGTCCAAGCCCGCTGTCAACAAACAATGATAATCCTTGCAGCAGCTTAACACTGTCAAAACTGATCTGAGAGCTGGGAAAATGGTCTTTTCCGACTTGATCACAAGTAGAATTCCACCAATCTTGAATCCGAGGCTAATGCAACCTTGGCCTCCAAAGAAAAACAAGACTTCTGTCGATTCTTCATGAAGTCTGCCCATGTTTTACATGCGATCCCTCAGTGCCAGACCATAGAGTAAGCCAATGAGAAGGTGCCCTGTCGGCTTCAAGGGTGAGTCTCTGTTGTAGATGGTTTTTTTCAGGCAAGTGCTGGGTTGGCTTATGTCTGCTGGTGTTCTTTCTATTTTTTGTTCCTTCCGCCGTGAATGTTGGCGTCGAAGTGGTGACTGTTTCTGTTGCCGCTGTTATTCCCGGTTGTGCCCACCACAGAGTAATCGGCGTTATTATCGCCGTGCTTCTTCTTGTTGCTACATTGGCATCCATCGTGCTCTGTGGTTGTGGCATTGATGCTGATGCCGTTACCAACCAAATCTTTGTTCTATTTAGTTCCAAGATGTTCAAGTTCTTGTATCTTGCTCGCCACAAGCAGCACCATTTTTCGCAAACCAACAGGGTCAACGAAGCATGTACACAAGGCTCGATTTTCATCGATTTTCTGCCCCTAGTCTTTGCACAAGTATAGTTTTCTCAACTGGGACACATCGTCCATGTTCTTGAAACCAATCCTTTATGGATTTCCTTGACATTCTTTGTCCATATGCTTGCCCTTTAAAAAACACATCAAAAGGGAACCCAGGACCCACCTTCTTGTGACCTTTAAAGGTCTTCTTTGGCTTCATCATTGTGGTGTCCCACCTCAGGCTGAAGAGCCGGCTATGACTCCCAGGAAGGAGTGGGTTTTTCTTTGTGACAGTGATCCGAAACAGCCAGGTAACATCAGAATGCTGCCATCCTTGGTTCAGACAAATTATGGGAAGCGGAACTAGAAAATTCACCGGAACTGGTCCAGTCTGTTGCAGGGAAATTTGTTCAAATTTGCGACAAGCTCAATCTGCTTCAACACCAAAAGTTGCAAAAAATAGAGATCAATGTGTCTTCCCCCTACGGTTTTTGTTCAGAAAGTCCATGACTCAACGGACAATGACGATGACGGGTCCGAACTCAGTTGAAACTAAGCTTCCGAGGATGCTGAGGCCAACAAGTTGATGTCATGCACCATCAGGAGATCATTGATCGCCTCACCAGCAGGTAGTGTCGGTGTCCCAAAAAAAATCATACCTCGACTCATACATCCCTAGGAGTTTTTCTTGAACTTCCCAACCCACTCACCGGGGCGGGTAGGTCCCCTGTTGAAATGATCCCATGAATCGGCCTTCTTGTGATTGCCTTTCCGCAGGTCTGCCAGGGTCATATTATTCAAATCCTGGGCGAGTGGCGCTGGCGAGTGGTTTGGTGGACCAGTCTACATGAGTTCACGGCTGAAATTTGAAACCAGCAAAATTGGGTTGAAAACACGGAATGGATCACCATGTCTTCAGGATTCTTCAGGTATAAAGTGTAGAAACGTATGAGCCTGCAAGGACTCAGTAATACATAATTTTTACTGTGAACCTTGGAGCCTTACTATCAACACATGAGGGAGGGGATACGAAATTCAGCCAAAAGAGCAAACATCATGTTGAAAGAAGAGATCCTGAACAACAAGTTGATGTGGAGATCTCATCTTTAAGATTCTTTCAGATGATTTCCCAACCTTTCTATCCAAGGATCCCATCTACTCAGCGTTCCATCAATGGCACCACTGAAAAGACTTCGCGACAGGCTGTCCCACTGCAAACACAACTGCACATCCTGCATCAATGGAACCCTGGCAGTGCTGTCAGTCACCTTTTCTATCCCCACATCTTAGATTAGTTCTAGTTACAAACCTCAGCATGGACTCAAAGGAATGGACCTGCAAGTTTCCGGTTTGGGGATATGAAAAAACTGGAAAACATAGGGAAGTGTGTTGTTGATCTTCCCCACCTTTGCCGCCAAACGGTTCCGGAGCTGCAGGTGGGAATCCCAGAAGCAAATGGTCATATCCTCCAAGGAAAACAACGCAACAGCTGTGGATGGAAGGGCAAGACCCATCCACAACTGTGGTGAAATTGGAGACGGAAGACTCTCAAAATGTTTGAAACTGGTACAAACCGTGACAACATCAAAAGTTGCTGTCCAAAATTTCAACTGTTTCTGGCAAGTGTCAGCCGCGGTAGTAGCAATTTGACTCCACGCATCAACGTAGCAGCAATTGATGACCTTGAGGACAAGACAGGAGCATCAACTAGAAGGATAGTTGCTGATAAAGAGTTTCCGAAAAAAAGTCTCAGCTGATCCTTTTGACTATCTCAAAATAGCTCAACACTCCCAGGTTTTGTTGCTGCCATATCCCATGAATTCATCTCACGACCGAGGCACAGTTCCACGATGTCCAGGAACAGTGTCTTTTAAGATACAACGTTTGGGGTCGTAGAGACGAAAATTTCGACTCCCTCGCGACAAGCACACCTTCAGTTTGTGGGAAAGGACAATTCAAAAAGTATATCATGTAAAATGTGTATATTGTACAATATACAGAAATATGTGAATAGACATATCTAGCATGAAAACATATGCATTTCAATTATATATGCAACATCTGATATGTATACAAATATATGTACATTGGTTAGAGTGTCAAGCTATCTCTATCTTGGTGATAAATTTGCAAGGATGAGCTGCCATATGGTTACATGATATTGCATCGTTCCTTTGAGTGCCACGATTTTCAATGGTTTTTTTGAGGCTTGCTTCAATAACCTCACACCAAGGAGCTAAGGAATCGATCTGTTCCAAGTAGACAAGCTTTTCCACAGGTGTCTCCTTGGCATGGGGCTCATAACCCAAAGGCTTCACAAGTGATTGCCAGCAGCTGCATCATGTTGCATCCCAGGGTCATGCTTGGAGACATCCTTCACCTGACTGACTTCATAGGTCTTGATGCTATCGACCGTGAACTCATCACCACCTCCACCAGTGCAGTCTATTCAAATCAGTTGCTGGGGGGCATGACGGAGTTTAAACGTCCAACCTGCAACGCATCAAGTTTGTGTCACCATCAACCAACAACGAAAAGTCCAGTGGGTGGTCTGGTGGTTTTAGAAAAACACCTCTACTGCATAGTCCATACTGTCCTTCACAGCCATTCCCTGCCACGGGCCTGACATTCCTTGCTCAATGAAGTAATTCGACACATCTTCCCAGGTCACAGAGCTCTCACCATGAACATCCACGTGGGAAAATAGGTCCTCACCGTTGAATGAAAACCACGAGTTCTGTGTCTCTGTCGACCAGATCCGCTATGGACTACAGGCATTAGCATAATCTAAATCCATTTCAATGCATCCTTTTGAAGCAGCTTTCCCACAGCTTTCGGTCCATCACGGCAGCTGCTCTGGCTGAAGCGCTTTTCACTGGTGAATCTCTCATCTCCTGCGGATCCATTTCTTGCCATACCAACTCGGCAGGTCCCCAAAACCCTGAAAGCCTCCGGTGACGGCGCCGATTTGCTACTCCGGTCGGTGGCATCCAGATTCCTGTCGAGGCCAAAAGCAGGGCTGGGGCGGCAGTGGTCAAACGGTCCCTTCAACGACCCACCTGAGCATTGCCCGAACGAACTGCTCGCCATTCAAGGCACCACCGTTCTCAATGAATTCAGCCTGGTGAGTGAAGATTGGGAAGTATGGCTCGTGACTCATAGCCAGGCTATCTGCAAACATGGCCATCCTCATCATCATCATCATCATCATCATCATCATCATCATCATCGTCATCAATAAAGCCATATACACAACTAGCACCATCCTGGAGCTCACTTTCAAAAAGTTAACATCATCAACCCAGTTTTCAAGCCAGGCATGGAAATTTCCGACCTTCACGTTTTCAAGTACGTCTGCAGAAAGATCTGTGAGCACTTGGGTCTCAGGTAAAGTATGCACTCCTTTCTTCTCCGCCTGGGCCCGGAGCCACTTTTTTCAGGTACCATCCCAGTTGGCGACTATTATATAGTGGGGAATCAACCCATTTCACCAGCCAAAAATAGAGGGACCAAAAAATGTGTATGATTCAAAACATGATTTGGAATTAGAAATGTGAATCTTCTGTGGGTCAAATTGACTTCATATCAAGCACGCTATCTTCTGACCTTTGCATCTTTCCAGCTGTTTGGGTTGGTCTGATCAATGCACCTCCAGTGCCAAGGCTTCAGTGACGTTTTTTCGGCTGGTGATGGTTTGTGGCCTCGGCATGGTCCACCAAATCCACAGGGTTCTGTGGAAAATCTCATGGTGAATCATCTCTCGTGGTGATGGGCTTCCCTGCCGATCCTCACGGACCTGGCACCAAGGTATGCTAATGCAGAGAAAATCATGTTTGAAGAGTCCACCTACACTTCGTTTTCACCTTCCCAGATCGAAGGGCATTTTCCACCCCTTGATCTTGCCTTGCCCTCCTTCAAACTGAAAAAAAAAACAAATCGAGGAAGGCAGGTTTTCCCGGTTCCCGTTGACCTCTTGAGATGAAGCCCTGCTGAATTTTTACTTGACTATAATTATCCACAACAAAAGAAAACATCAAAATTCAATGATCATGGCAACCTGGTACATTCTCAACATCCCCAAGCAGTCGCCACTGGCACCTGTTCCTGCAGTGTGGGCAAATACGAGTGTTTCGAGGGCGACAACGAGCCACGATGCGCCGTGGAGGGGATGCGCAAGGAGCGCAACTCGGTGTCCTAACGAGACGCCCAGTGGAGACAATTGGATTCCCTATTACAAATACAATATAATCCTATTGGTGATTGTAGGACTCCCATATTTGTAGCAGGGAAACTGAACCAGGTTAGTAGTGGTCTGGTTGAGAAGGATTGAGATCTTCATCTTGATGTTTTTTGTTTGGCGCTTGTCACCCATGCCTCCAACACCATGGCCTTCTTCCGCCCAGGTCGTAGATCTTGCGCCATGGCCTGGGCCAAAATCACTTCCCCCAAACTGGGCGCTTCACTTCCCCCAACTGGATCCTCACCTGGTTCTGGTTACAGCCTTAGGCTCTCTCGATATGCCATTGGGAGTGGTTCACCCAGTTTTGAGGCTTGAGAGAAACTCAAGCCTCATCTTGAGATTTTGCTGCTTTGAAGGTCATGAAAGGTGATTGGTGATGATTGTTCAGAATCATGAGATCTCCTGAGGCTGGCGTTTGATGTCTTGAACTTGAAATTTGGGCTGCAAAGATCCTTAGCTCTCATTGAACTGATGCATAAAACGCGTGTGGCAACTGTGGCAGCATTTTACTGCAATCTCTGAGCCAGAGCCATGGAGTGATAGTCAAACAGCGCCTGCACTTCTTTCGTTTCCCAACTGGGAAAGCCATCAGAACAGTGAGAGTTCCATTCCGCAATCCGCATCTTTTTCTCAACCGCATTCTCCATCTTTGAGAGAGCACGAAATCTAGGCGTATACTGCATGTGATAATGGAAGTTTTGGACAAGTTTTTTCTAAACATCAGTGACTTCAGGAACAACGAAAAAGTTTCAATACATAAGCTTCTATGGTATGGTCACAGTAAGGGCCCTGTGTAAATTTGCACCAAAAAAGCTAGGAGTATCGAGAAACGAAAGGATTGAAACGCTTTTTCCTGCATTCTGAAACCAGCTGAACCTCTAGAATCATATACCTTCTGTTCTGAAAAAATACCTGTCTTGGAGCAGAGAAATTTGTTCATCCATGTACCACCTAAACTCATCCCTTGCTCACCACGAGTGCAGTCGTTGTGTCATTGAAACATGAGGGTGCTGTTCTGCTTGGCTGCATTGCAACATTTCTCTCTCCCACAACCAGCGGAAGGTAACCTCTTTTGAATCTGTTCTGTTTCATGTTGTGTCCACACTATAGTGCAAACCGATGTTGACCATTTTGACCTATTGAATCAAGGAATTTTGCAGAACTTGAGGTCATCCAAATTGTGCTGCCACGTGACGATTCAATCGTCCCTGGGTAAAAACTGCTGCTATGCTTCCCACTGCTTCCGTCGTTCGTCTCGAGATTTTTCGAAACGGATTCTCAGAGATCGCCTCTGAATATCAGACATGCTGGGAGCATGTCATGATATGTCTGATATGTCAAGCAGGTTTTGCAAGGTGGCTATGTTCTGCTACAGTTTCAATCGAAGGATCAGCGGCGAGGCTTCAAAACTACCATGCCACACTGTGGCATCATTGTGATATAAACGCAATTTTGGGAACTTTGCCCACGATCTTTGAGATCGATCAGAAAGCACCAGCTTGTATTAGATTCCCTGAATTTCCTGGATTGCCCTGTCGGATTCGACGTCAACAAGTCAACCAACCATTAAAACTGCGAACCATTCCTTCCTCAGATTTCGACTTCCTCCATGGTCTCAGCTTCTGCTGCATCAATATCAGAAGGAAGCTTCTCCGCCTCAGGGAAAACGATAGGCGAAGTCCAGACATGTCATTTGTCCGTGCAAAAAAAAGACTTCGAAGATGCCTGGCACATGCAACTGGCACATGCTCTGAATTGGATAGTGAAATTGCAACAGCATAGATCTCATAGGTTGTTTTTCTTTACACCTTGCATGAAAGCAGAAAACCTACATACACCATCCACGATTGCAACAATCATTCCACAACGTGTTTCATCAGCACCCTAAGAGCTTCGACTGGAAAACACCAGTTGTGCCACCCAGGAAACAAGAAAAGACTACTCCCAAAGTCCTCCCGAGCCTCTTCAGTATGGGATGAAAAAGCACTCCATGAAGAGACAACTTCGCTGGAAAAGTTTGTCTCCTTTTTGTTGGAAAACACCATGCTGGCCAATTTCTGCAGCAAAGTACCCTGCTTTTTCATATAGACCTTGAGTCTGTCACCTTGGTGTGTCGAATCACCCCAAGTGGATTCAAATTGCTGTCACAGTGAATCTCAACCTTGGCATAGAACATCTTCAACCCTTTTTGGGGCTCAAAGTTCCGTCCTGGATATTTCCTAAAAATCCTAGGTAGCTTAATCCTCAAATTAGGGCAAGGCTGGAATGGGCTGAAAGTGCGAATTTATAATCCACATCTCCAAGCCATGGCCTTTGGTTTCATTTTTGGGCCTCTGGTTCGTTGCACCTAAACCGCTAAAAATCCTTGCCACACTGCATGGCATGGTGTTATTGTAGCATAGTGTTCCCTTTATCTCGGAATGGCACTGCAACACAGCACTTCCTGATGCAGCGATCAGATGCCCACTTTACGTTCTAAAGCATGTTTTCAAAGCACGAGCGCACCCTGATGAAATATGCAAAAGCGGCAAGTGAGCACCACAACAAAGCACATTTAAGACGAATCATGCCATATCTCAAGGCTTACAGTTCTGCAACTAAAGGCTGCAACCGCAACGACTTACAAAAAATCTCTCCCCACGGGCACGGCCACAAATCCGAGTTGGAGCTCCTCTGCTGCTGGACTTCGTGAAGCAAATTTACCAAGATTGAAATTGAATCCAAAACCCTAATCACAACAGAATTCGGAGGAAAAAAATCTGAATTAAATGCCTTCTAAACCCCGCCTTTGTGGGGACAAAAATCAAATATACGACCTAATCTCAATCCCTAATGAAGGAATCGAAGATTCAAATCTAGGTCTGCATGTAACCCATACATTGGAGATATTCAAATTCAATTCAAATTCATATCCCTGTCCATGGTAGACTGAAGTTCGAATTAAGATTTGAAATTCAACCCTTATTCCTCAAATAGAGAAACACATTACTACCCTTACCCATCCCTTCATAGGTTCAAACCCCCCAGTTTTCATATGACTGGAAGCCAAGGCACTGGGATCGATCCCAAAGGAATGGGTTCTCCCTAAGGGACGTTTCTTCACTCGCGAGCGTGTGCGAGAACGGATCCGTTGTAGCAACTGAAAGGCCTGGTTGGCCAACTCAGATCCTGCCAGCGATCTGGATGGAGCAAAGACTCCAGCAGCCTGGAGTTTGTTTTTGTCGCGAATCTTTAGGCAAGCTCGGAGAAATAAAGCCAAACCAAGAAATTTGTGGGATATGTATATATATATATATACACTATATGTATATGATATGTGTGTATATATGTAATATATATCACCAACAAAAGAACAAAGGGGTTGAGGAATGGCAAAACAATCCATAATTGAAAGTGTTTGAGAACGTGGGAGGGTAAGAAAATTGGCTTTTTTCCCATCCAATCCTAGTAGGGAAGCATCTTGAGAAACGTTGCACGTTGCTTTTGTTGCCCATTTTTTTTCCATGGGACCTGCCTCCAGGAAGACAGTCTCTATGAATGCCTGATGATATTCATGATCACGAAGGTTCTTGTTCTTGAAAATGTCTCCGTAGAATTCGGCAGAAGGAAATTGAAAATGATCTTCTATGAGCACAGGCAAGACGAAACACTCTGGCATCTCGCAAGCCTGGAGAAAACGGTGGAGTTTTCGGGCATGTTGGTGGCATGCACAAAGGGGAAGAAACATGAGGGCAACAACCAAGTGAAACTTACAGCATCTTGATACAACATTACATAGTTCTATGATTCTACTAGATACGTTCCACGTTCTTGTCAAGCCTTGGCACAGACCTGCTCGGGACTGGGACCTTTCGTTCTGCGTTTATTGGAATTCCTCTCGAGATGTTGTTGTCACTTGAACTCGGAGATAAAGTTGCTGGGAATCTACACTCACTAAGTCAAAAATTCACTCTGGTCCAGTACTAATGATGTAACAACACCTGAACCCCAAAATCCTCAAACATCACGTTGGACGCTCAAATGGATGCAGCTGATGTCCCGCCTGAAGTAACCACTCAAGAACCTGGTGAGTGTCAAAGCAGCCCTCGCTGCAGAGAAACAGCATGGAGATCATCTCCTGAGGGTCGAAGATTCAACCAAAGCAAATTGCCGCAAGTGATGTCGTTACAAGCGACCTGATAAATCCATCTCATCCGTTAAGAAACAAAAATTATTTGTAAGCTGATTCTCTCCTAGTCTAATCATTTGATCATGTCTATGGCAAACTGGGATATGAATTTGTGATTTACCCCAAAGGTCGAGTGAGACAGGTGAGAGATGACGTCTGCGATGATACTTATCGGTGCTGATAAAGAAGCGCTTGATACAACTTTCTAGGTCCATACAAACGATCAGGATGAGTAGGATGGCAGGCACCTGTAACATTGAGAATTGCTTATTTGTTGTTCCATGTTGCGTGAAAGAACTGTCCATGGCTCCAAACATTCCTGGACGGGAACTGCTCGTGCCAAGAGTCTTGAGGAAGGACCTGGCCTTCACTGAGCACTATGCACGAACCCATGCCCTCCACAAAAAGCTCCGGTTCCATTAAGCCCCACAACACGTACGCCGTCGCAGTCGCCGTCATATTTTGTGGATCTGCTACAATGGCTATGTCTGGACTGGAAGCATTCATATTCAAAGCAGGTCCATGGGAACTGGTTAGACTGTCAATCACTGAATTCAAGGAGCTGGGTTGCATGTCTGGCAAGCGTTCAACATCCAACTTGCAGACCCATAGAATCGTATCTTTGATCTCACGGATGCCAATACCATAAGAGGCCAAGTCATGCATATCAGGAGCGATTGTCCTGAAGACCAGCCAAAACTTTGTGGATGGATTCCAAATCTATCTAAATCAACATCCAAGTGATTGCCTGATGACCCAAGAAAGCCTTGCAACAACCAACTTTAAGAAAAAAAACTCACCGAACTCTGATCACCCAAGGAGCATATAATTCGTGATGAAGGTCGCATCCGGCATTCGGAAGTCTGGAAGCCCCACCAGCACGGAATGGATGTTTTGCAGCCGAGCAATGGCCATCTCAGCCACACACCACTTCTGCAAGAGGACCTGACGACAAACACCGGGTAGGCATCGGCTGATCCACCTGTGAAATGAACTTGTTTTTTTGGTACTCCGAGTAAAAATCTGATCCGAGCCTTGGGCGTTCCAAGCAGGATTAAGGTTTCCACTTCATAACCAACGTAGCACAATGGCTGGGTGAGGTCCATCAATTGATCAGAATCAACAAAGACCTAGGAAAAGAACTGCCGGCATCGCAAAACACTGTTCGACAAAAAGGGGTGTTTGGCCGGGCAAAGCCGGGCAGTGACCCCCTCCCTGTTTTCTATGGTTTTCCATGGTTTTCTGACATTTTTAATCATCCTGTGATTTATTGAAAGCTTTTCGTTTCATGGCTAGCAACTTGTAACTTTGTGTTGCAAGGCACCTGCACACGGTTCTGACGACGTTGCAACTCCATCTTGATAAGCCGGGCAAGGCTGCCAGCTCCTGCAAGCAAATCCCAATGCTTGGAGCCTCTTGCAGCTTCCACTGTATAATACTGTGTTTGAAGTCACAAAAAGATTCACAGTGAGTTAAAGCCTTGAAGTCTTACCTCACTTTTGCTCTTAGACGTGATGTCTTTTCCGTCTTTTCCTGGTTTCCCCACTTGAACATGGCGACAAAGACAGCAGACAACAACAAACAATCGTGACAGAGACTGGCACAAAAAGAACTCTTGCTGCCGCGCGGTTCCTAGAGACCATCTTCCATAAACAAGCTTGACATTCAGTGTGCCAATAACCTTCACACTCTCAGCAGATTTGATGCTACTCCAAAAGTTCCTTAGGAACCCTACCAATAACGTCAAACAATCAAACAATCACCCAAAACTACCTCCAGAATAGGGCCAATATATACAAGGTGTGATTGTTCATATCTTTTTTTGCAGATGAAAACCCACCCCTCAGTAAGCCGCCAACAACGGTCCTGCTTTGTGATGGCAGATGAAAAAATCAAATTTCTTTCGACGCTGGATCCAGAAATATCTGACGCAGCCATATACAATAATCACCCAGAAAGCCACCAGTACTAGGACCACAACAACGGTGACAGCAAACATGTCGTGACTGTGGCTTCTGGCGCTGTTGTCTATCTCTTCATATCCGTGAAGTGAAATCAAATCCAAAATGAAGAGCACACATACGTGCATCAAGACATCCTCGGATCGCAGGGTTTCATCCACATGCTGCAGATTGTTACGTGTCTTAAGGGGGGAATTACGACCTTGATCTGCGAACTTTCAATCAAAACGCTAGCTAAATGCAAGAAACCACGCGAGGGGCAGTAGCATTGCAGAAAGCGCATCTTGATTGAGCACTGACAGACACACGTATACAGTATACATAGATATTATTTGTGTGTATAATATGGTCTTTCAGAAATAAAACAGGAATGAAGAGAATCTATCAGAATCCGTGAATAGTGGCAAGATTCAATGAAATTCGACCCGTTTGCTCTCCAAGGTTGTCGCCGAACTGTGACGACCAAGCTTGCCATCAGCAAAAGTGACATGCTTGCCACACGGGCGCTGGAAGTCTGGAACAAAGGACACAGCACAAGCAACCTCAACAATGGCTGGTGAGCGCATCATCTTGAGATCAATCAGACTGACCATCCATCATGCACTGTCAGCACCAAAAATTCAGAGAATCTGCTCTCAAAAAAGTAGTTGACGAATGTGCATCCCTGGTTTGCACATTTCGCAGGAGTTCTCAGGTTCCAAAAAATTTGTGGCTTTTTTCCAAGCTTTGAATGCCGAGAAGCGCATTGCGAAAAAGTAGAAACAATGAAAAGAGCTCTTGCCCTGGCCTCAAACGTAGTGCGAGGAAAGCACACGACCTCGGCTTCGGGGGAACTACGTGAAGCTGCCAGGTCTCAACGGAAACTGCCACAAAAAAACATCCAAAGAAAAAAGGGATCTGTTTCAAAGGCAACAAACACAAAGCCAGGAAGAGCTCCCTACATTCCAACCTGTCACCTGAACCTGTCACCTCAGCCCTCTAAAACCCAGCCTCATGAACTTTGAATCGCCATTGTACAAGCGCTTCGGATATTGACACATGATCCACAAGCAATAGGCCAAAAAGATTATTGGAAGGATGCTGGCCACTCCAAAGCATGCGACCAAAGCAAGATGTTCACCTTGCCAGTCGCAAAAGACTTGTGGAAAGACCTGCAGCAGAGGCAACTGGTGCAGGGAAATAGAATGGGACTGCACAGCAAAATTGATCGGCAGAATCGAGGATCATATTATATATGAGTTTTTTTAATGTATCTAGTAACCAAAGTGCGATACCTCTGTGCTTCTGTGCAAAACCTTCATCTCCTATGGTATTCTCCACGTTTCGCTCGGCCTGTAATGTCCGCAAGCCGGAAGGATGTGTTTCACATCGAAACGGAATGGTCAGTGATGCCGTCACGGTGATAAAAAAGGTCACATACAAAGTGCCAATAGTCCTGTCACATAACAATGGCAATAGCAACAAAAACTGCCGCTTTTCGTTGTACCAGAAGAGTTCGCCAAGAGAACTTACTATGCAAGATTCAGACAATAGCTGGCTCATTTCTGATAGACAAGCAGGAGTTTCAGAGACAACCCAAAAAAAATCCAGATTGCATCAGCAAGCTGGAAACTTGCAAAAGGTTGATCAAACCTTGACCCCTAAAAACCCGCAGATGAAGTCCTATACAAATGATGCATGTCCAAATTGCGCCAACATATGGTCAAAAGCAGGTGCATAAGAGAAGGCACGACAATAATCACTGCAGTCACCATGAAGCTCATGATCACATACCTGCAAGGTGAAGGGCACACAAAAAGCAACTCAATCACAGCTTTGTGTAGCAGCCTTCAGGTCAATAAACACAACAAGTTCCGGTCAATCTATATGTGTGCCTGTTCAATTCACTTGGTGTTGATGATCTGAAAAGACATTGTGTTTCCTTGGCAAACATCCCCAGGTGGATGAAGCTGAGCTGTTTTCAGGGTCGGGAGGAATGGAAGGGAGGTATACCACCAAATAATCATCAGAACATCACAACCGCCGAAACACATATCAACATCGGCATCAACATCAACATCAACATCAACATCAATATCGTCATCGCCATCATCATCATCATCATCATCATCATCATCATCATCATCATCATCATCATCATCATCATCATCATCATCACATCACCATCATCATCATCAACATCACTACACACATCATCACACATCATCATCATCATCATCATACACATCATCATACACATCACATCAACTANTACATCAACTACATACATCACATCACATCATCTCAACATCTACAACATCCATCACTCATCAACATCATCATCATCATCATCATCAGCATCATCATCATCATCATCATCATCATCATCAACATCAACATCAACATCAACATCATCATCATCATCATCAACATTATCATCATCATCATCATCATCATCATCATCATCATCATCATCATCATCATCATCATCATCATCAGCAGCAGCAGCAGCAGCAGCGACAACAACACCATAAAATCAACAATAACACTAGCAATAACAATGAGATAGGATACAAGATGTTTTGCACTTAGTTCGACACACTGTGAACTCTACTTCCAACAACCTCAATGTCCAGCAGTTTTTATTGACCAATTTTGAGCCTCGATAGTTTTTGCCCGCATTGCCAACAACATTTTGACACGGCTCCAAAGCCATCAGTTTTCCGGGCTTTGGAGCCGTTTTGGACAAATTCCTGTGCAGAAATTGCTTTCCTAGTGCCTGCTATCACCAAGTGCCTGCAATCTCCCCCAAAACCCCTAGCCTGCCTTATTTCATATTCACCTCACCATCCTCCAGAGATACGGTTCTGTCAGCCATCCAGGCTATAGCGGCTACAGCGTGGCTGTACCATATTGACATGAGTTTGACAGAATCATCTAAAATAACACAAGGATACATTCTCTGTACACAGTGTACACACACTTTTGAAATCAAGCGCGATTGTCATCTCCAACCTCCATGTGTACAACATGCCCAAACACTCAAAATGATTTGATATCCCGTGTAGATTCTAACATGGCTATACATCCTGTGGACTTACGCCAGGACATCTTGACAAAATGTACTTGCAAGTTCTTCTACACCTACGCCACAGCGCTTTTTGTAAAGCATTTTGACCTTATTAGCACCCACTGACCGGAGATATTCAAACAAACTTTTGCCCGGAATGGCAATATCTCAAAAAAGCGGAAAGCACTGAAACCTGCAATCCAATGCTTTTCAAATCACATCACAGTATAACTCAAACAGAATGTGTCAACATAGAACATTTACAGTATATCATACCACAACAAAGACACCAAGTAGGGATGCAATGAGAAAACACCTAAAAATGTGAAATAAGTTTTGGGAATTGCATGGAATTGCAGCCCACCAAGAGGTGAGGGTTGCTGGGTTGAACACCAAGGCGGAAACCGCGTGAATTCACCTTTTCGGTACAACATTTTGACCTGTTTCGGCAGTTCAGCTGCATTTGAACCAGTTTTCACAGCACAGTACACCTCAAAACCGCAGTTTGTACAACATTTTGACCGGTTCGTTGTCCACCGAAGCACTTGGACAAGCTGTTACTGGAAGATTGGCTACAATGCAACATTTCACCGTCATTGTTTCAAAAGGTTGAACCCATCTTGGCGCTAGGCCCACACTTTTGACCATCAGTTTGATATCACCATCTAGACTGCAACAAGGCTACATCCTCCAGACTCACAACTAGGCAGGTTAACAAACTGTGACAACAGGTTCTTTCAACCCAGCCATGGTATTTACAGCGTTTTGATGTCTTGACCAAGTTTGAGTTGGCCCCTCAGTTTTGCCCACATTGCTCTTTCCAAAACTCGCAAATGTCAATCATTTGGAATAGTTTTGATGGCAAGAGCAAGTTTGACTCAATTTGTCTCTAACCCTTTTTTATTGGGGCATGTTGCTGCATGTTTGACCCAAATTGTCTGTTGAATTTTCTTAAACACACAACTTTTACAACAATTTGACCGATTCCCGGGAGGGTTCGTCCTGGAAGAATCGAACAAACACAGAAAACTTCCACCCTCGACCTCGCTTTCTGAGCTAAAACTTCACCTAGCCTTACAGCTGTCACAATAAGAACACGAGCAAGAAGAACAGCAACAGTACAAACTTCCCTGTGAAAATCGTGATAATTCAATGGAGATGTCATATATGACCACAACATATCCTTGTAAAGTCTCTGAAGGTCTCTGACCTTCAACTACATCCCACTTCATCTAAGGCTCCGCCAAGGAATCCAGTCTAAAACCATCAAGCACACGCCAGAGGAAGTTGATGGGCTCTGACCATTTAATGTTGAACTGTCGGATAAGTTCCTCACCAAAAAGGGCTCTACAGAATGCACATGAAAATTCCACAAGGACTGAAAAGTGGACTCACTTCACAAGGCTAGATTGACATTTGAACTCACTCAGCATCCCTGGAAGCAGTAAACGTGTCACCCAACCTGACAAATAGTCACATGACATCCAAGTTTCAATGATCTGCACGAAGGCCACGAGTTCGCAAATCCCAATTTCTGCATGCAAAAGACTTGTGGAGGTAGGGCGACTTGAACTTGCCAGTATCAAAAGGACATGCACAATTCCTTGCAGTTGCTGCAGATGCTTGATTCCGAATGGGGAGTTGTAAAAGACAACTTGATGGCTGCCCTGAGTTTTGTTATGTATATACGCTGTGTAAATATTGTTAGGGACCCCAAGAATTACCTGAATGCAATTGACGTGCTTTTACACCAAAGAATCCTCACACCTAACAACTTTACACCAGAAAAATTTTAAGCAGGTAGACTTTTACACCCAACAACTCTTGCACCAGCAGACTTTTGAATCAGCAGACGTTCACACCAAGAAATGTTTACACCAAACACCGACCCTGTTGGACATTTCAGAACTTTGCATCCTTTACAATCGTTTTACAACCGTTTTGAACATGCTGGACGTGTCCAGGCAATGTAAAAAATATGCGCCGTTTGCAAGGCGTTTTGAGCATGCTGTGTGCGTTCCTATAAACCCACCCAGGCCCTAAAACAAATAATCTAGAAGAAATTTGAAAGAGATTTTAGAGGACTTTCTCAGAAAGTTGTCTTAGAAGACTTTCTTAGAAGGCAAAAGTTTGGCAGAAGTCTTTGGCAGAAACTCTCGTCAGCAAGTTTGTCAGTAAGTTTCAGCATCAGGTCTTTAGAAGTATTATATATATATATATTTCAAAGGAAACCCTTCTTCCAACAAACCGCAGGCCTGAAAACAGGAACCCCAAACTGCAAGTTGGGGGGCGGGTTTCCTCTAAAACTGACAAACTCACTTAAGCTGCAAAACTAACACAATGCTCAACATCAACAGAAAAAATGCACGATTAATACGACAGGATTCCAAGCGAAAGAACCATCATAGAAACAAGTAGTGTGAGCCACAAAAAGGGTTCTGCTCCAGCTTCACACTGAACGCACTCTGCTCCGCGTGGCATATAGCCTGGCAGACATGCACTGCATGTCAAACTTCCTGGGTCTCGCCCAGGAGCACAAGTGCCTGCTGGTCCACCTGGACACCTGGATGAGGGTCTGGTGTAGGCATAGCCAAAGCATTGGAAGATGTCGTTGGGTGATTCCACCGTCGCATAGAAGCCAGGGAGCAACTCGCTTGTGTCTCCGCATGACCTTGCTCCACGTTGACCTGGTCTCAAGTTTGCAAATGTGAGAGAAGCTATCTCATTTCCCGTTCAGACAAAAGCCCAATCTTCAATCGCCGCCAAGTGACACTCCATGCATCGACCTGAATTCCAATACCCAGCACATGCTGGCATTCCCATCCAGCTTTTCCATTTTTCATTGGATCGTAGCCAGTCACAGGCGGCTTCTGGCAATGTCTCGGAAGAGTTGACCTCCGAATCTTCGACAAAGAGTCGCGTGATTTTACGGCCGGCAGGATTTCTTGACCTCTCAAATATAGTCAGATATACGTAGTGGACAAGCTTGATTTCATATCAAGTCTGAACTGTTTATAAAGTTTATCTGCGTGCCAGCTAGGGATCGAATTTCCAATATGTCCTATTCTGGCTTCATTTACCATGTCCATTGCAATGATCTTCCAGTTCCTTGAAAATGGATAAAAAATATCTGTTCTCAAAACGACAAGTTGTACAAAAATGATGAAACATCCAGAAATATCCCCTTCAACAGGGGTCATTATATTACCAACCCAAACCAGGCAGTATAATAGGGGAAAATCACCTTACATTTGCATTGTTTGATCCCCCCCAAATAGGTAATTTCATGATCCCCTGTTCAAAGTTCGCCATCTTTTCAGCCTTCAGAAGGTCCTCCAACTCAGCTATAGTGACCGACATCCGTGAGATCAACTCATACACCAAGGGGGCCTCGGCCTCGGGTCACGACTTCAAGGGGAACCTACCTCCCTACAAAAAATGAGGAAACTTCCAACGCCCGCGATCCTCCAAAATAACATTCCAAGGTACCTTCAGGTTGGTACTCACGGCTTTTCCAGCAAAGGCCGCTTCCTCCCTGATTGAAGGAAGAAATACTTGTTGTGGCTGTAGATCATTGAAGGTATTGTCAGGGTACCACCAGTAAAACAACACGTTTTTTTCTGCCACCAGGCGAACAAAGGCCTCCAAGCTTTTGACACGGGCGACACCCAGTGGCATGCCATAAGCTGTTGCCAACAGCATTACAGAGGAGATCCCTTCTGGTTCTCGAAAAAGCAATGGAATGCAAGTTGAAAATGCTGAACGACATCTAGGTGCCAACCACCAATAATTATCACTGCATTTAGCTTGGAGCCCTCCAGCAGTCGCCACTGTCCCAGCAACATCACCAGTCTCCTGCACATATCGCCTCATCGAATCTGAAGTATTAAAGCTGCCAACACAGCGGGCAAGATCAGACGTGCTGATCGTTGAAAGCTCATTGAAATAGTCAGCAGCTGAAGCTGCACGGGACGAGTTGTACGTCCTGCGTGAATTTCAATCCGTCTAAAAGTAAACCGTCAACGCCGTAAACCTTAAACTACTCAACGCAAAAAACCATTGTCTTACATACCTATTCAATGGCAGGGTTCGAATGAGGAATCGTTCATTTGAACCGTTTTCAATGTCAGTAGTTTCCAATCCAAGCCGGTCCTGAAATGTTCCAAGACCAAACTCTTTTCATTGAAGGCGGTGCTTTGGATGAGATCTTTGATCCAAAAACGCTCTTCTTTTCGAAAGCCCAAGGATCCCAAGTCTAAAGGCATTTCACCGTGAAGCTCTGGATAAGCATTTCCATGGATGGTGCCAATTACAATGTGGTTCAAGTCCACATCACAATCCACCCCAGCATCTGTCTCTCTACATCCAGCGAGGCTGATCCATCCATTCCAACTGTTAGAGTGATTTTCTATGACAACATGATAACCAAGAATTTCCTCAGTGATCACTTGAGCTACTGCCGTCAGTACCTGAGCAAAACTTGGTTCAAGGGCAACAAATTTGAGTGCGGAGTCTTGACCAAGCAAGGTGCGAACGTACTTCCTGTTGGTTACTGCGGTAGCCTCTGGCAAGCACTTGCCCGGAACTGCAGTCACCCAAAGTGACAGAATTACTGGCAGCAAAAAGGAAACCATGGCACGGCAATTCGGTATTGCATGTGGGAGAATCATTTTTTGGATGTTGAGATTGAAGCATTAAACGAAACTTGACTTGAAAACACAAAGCCCAGCAAATGATGGTTTTCTGAATGCATTGTGGATTTGAGCGGGAATGCAAGCTAGCGGGAAATGTCAGTAAAACAAACCGATTTCATTTTTCAGGTCATTCAGTGACATCATGCAATTTTGTGCCAGTTCTCAAGTAATGACAAGCCACAACAAATTAAAGATCTAGCAGCAAACAGCAGTTTTTGGTTAAACAAGTCGAAGCTATAGAACGCTTCATTGAACCATTCCAACGTTTTGCATCACTTCAAAAATGCAGGAGATTTCTCTCTAAAACCAAGAAGAAACTTCAAATGACTGCCAAAATGGGTCGAACTGGAAGAAAACACACTCAAGAAGGTTGAAACAACTGTGAAATGGAAAAAAACATGACATTTGGACCTACAATTTTTTGTTCAACCAATTGTTTGTTAATTTGATTTCAACCAAAAGGTTTGGATGTGGTTTGAGTGGAATCATTTCGGTTATAATGCCCTGTCAAGCACGTGCAAAGGACTCACCACCGGAAAAAGCAGAACAAAATCCATAAAATCTAGCGATGCGTCTTGAATCTGATAACGTCACTTATCAAAGTGAAAGTTGGCCATGACACAATAATATTGCCTTATCATGGTTTCAAGTAGGATTATTCATTTTTGAACAAAAGTAAACGTTGAAGACTTGAATTTTGATTGTAAAACAATTTGGATTATATATTAGATGTTCATGTGGAAAGTAAAAACATGGCGAAATTCTTATTGTTTGTACAAAACAATCAAGTATTGTTTGAAACATTCTGAACAAAAGCAAAGAACACATGGCAACATTGTGGTAAGAAAACGAAATTCGAAACCACTTACAACTGTTGTGAACAATTTTCAACCCATATTTTTGATTTTTTTTGTATCTAACCGGTTCGGACACGAGTTTTCGCGCTCCTCATGTACAAAAACTTTTTCGGGGAAAAGGCAGCATTCTCCAGTGCAGAAATTTTTCGCATACTCAAGGGAAGCAACAAAAACAACAAACACACAAAACAACACAAATCTGGCAAAATACTCAGCGGCAACTGCGGTCCAGAATTCAATAAAATCCATTGAGACGTGTTCGTGTCTACACCAACCATTCAGCATGGTTGGTTTCAAACATTGGTATCAACTTAAACCAACAAACTTTCAAAGCATAAAAACAAAAACCGAAACTGCGTATCAAAAAAGTTCACGGCTTCGAAATCAGTGACTACGAGGCAAATATTTTTTTGTCTTATAGTGGTCATTGCCAAGAGAACATTTACGCTTGAAACTTTCGGAATCAGCTAAAAAAACATTAAGAAAATACAGATTTCGGATTCACATCTCACACGTTTTTCGAACGGTCATGCATGTAGGTTGGTATGAGCGTTGAAACTCACCACCTTTTGTTAAATCATCCACAGTCTATCAGGACATTGTACAAATGGCGTTACGGAGTAAGTATCATCCATCGCACATTGGCTATGGTTTTCATGGCTTCTCTGAAACAAACATGGTTTTGCATGCAATTATCAAAAAACTATCACCAGAGGAAGGAGCGCCATGTTGCAAACCTGGACCTCTATGACCGCCTGTTTCTCAACAAGTTGGGCAGCAAGCAACGCTTTAATGAAGACAAATACCAGAGATATGGTTTCATGGCTTGGATTGCATGTTTTTGTTGTTTTTTGCTTGATGTGCTGCATCAATTTGGATGATGGTCATGGCGTCTCTTTTCACCTTTGTTTTGAAGAGCGATCTGCAATGCCTGCGTTGAACGATCCTCTTCACAAGTGTCGATGTGTCCAGAAACTGTATTAGTTTGATCGCTTTGCAGTTGACAAGACTCATACATTACATGCGGAAGAACGATATATTGAGTTTCTTCTTAATACTGACCAGCCCTATTTGCCGTTGAATCAACGACTTTCAAGGTGTGACAGCTGCTGAAGATGCAAGCGACATACACCAATTAGTGAACCTGGTACTGCTTTCTTGATTTCAGAGACTACAGAACAAGAGCAATGTCACATGGTTGATCGGTTACAGTGCAGTCTCAAGCTTCGATTTGTTGATTCTAGTGACTGGATCCGCATCAAGTTTGACCTTAAACCATCTTTTTTTGTTGCTCCAGTGCTGCGCTCATCATGACGATGGTGACAGTCTTGGAATTAATAAAGAACTTGTGCATCCTAAATGCAAAAAAGAGATTACCAGTCAACCAACAAAACAACACCACAACCGCCTCACATAGAAACACACACAAAACCAACCAAGCAAAACACTGGTAGTCCCACAAAGGGTGAAACAGTGAAACAAATAGCTCTCAGCGAGTAGATCCGGCTCAGTACTTCTCTTCCAGCATGTAGTTCCGCTGTACTCTCAGATGCATTGCTCTCATCACCTCAATGTGTTTAAACCTTGTGTCTTTGTCTTGTCATAAAGGCCATCTTTCCGTCTTCTTTTGGTAGCTCTTCCTTCCTTGAGTGTGTCATGTTCTTTGGCTATGTGATGGCCAGGGCAATCTTATCTCTGCAGACGACCTCGAGTATGCGTTTTACCGCTTCGTTCTCATCTACGAACCAAATCACTCCTGCCTTGGTGGCCATGTTTTGAAACTCCTTCTTGGTACTTTCCCAGTTCCACCATGCTTGCCAATAAGAATGGGGCAAGACAGAGTCCTTGACATCTTCCCCGGCCGACATGGCCGGTTGAGGATGAGCAATTCCTCGAGGCGTCCTGCATTGTAACCAAGGCAGGGAAGTTCATGACATATACGGAACGGAGTGAGAGAAGTCCTGTTTGGATCCAAGCACGATATTCTTCTAGAGTGTTTTTTTTAGCCCATGCCGTGCGCGCTCGGAGGCTCTGACGGTCATCAACGTTTTGTAGTCGGTCAACTATTTTCAGTTTGTAAGAGAACAGGTGAGATGCAAAAAGCCGGATGTCTTCGGTGAGCAAACCAAACAAGCCCCAAAACAAACAAACACAACCACCCCCCACAGAAAAGACATCCAGAAGACTTTTTTTTTCCCGCATTGCCGAGCGAGCACGAGACATAGTCGGTCAACTACTGGAAATTCGCAATGAAGTGAAACGCTAATTGAATGCAGAATTTTCACTGGAAAAAACAAAGCAACCCAAACCAACAACAAACACAAACCAAAACACAAACACAAAACAACCCAACCAAACGTCCAGTGAAAATTCGCAAAAAAGGTGAAACAACCGCGCCCCTCTCAGCCCCTCATAACATCTCTTCCACCATGTAGTAATCCTCCATGCCATCCATGTAAAGCTTCAGATGTCCTTCATGTCTACTTCTGCATTTCCTTGCTCAGGCGGGTCTCTCACATCAGGCAAGAGTCGTCGTCGCTTGAGCTGGTAAGTGCCCTCTCTTGTCTGCCACCTCTTTGCGCAATATTCCATATATGCCTCTACCTCAGCACGAGCGTCTTCTTCCTTGCCACGGAAAGCCTGTAGAAGGCCCTGAAGGTCTTGGACCAATGGCGCACTTTGACCTTTGTAGTACAGCATCCATTCTTGGCATTTTTCCCACCATGCCTGGACTGCTTTGTGTGCAGGTCCACGGTATGCTTTTTCTTCATAGGGATTCTTTTGGCTGCCCCTGGCAGCCTTGTTGAAAAGCATCGCATAAAAGATCCTCACGTGACTTCCCAGTCAAGGCCCTTGTGTACATCCGGTCAGCCAACACCTGCCAGCTCAGCTTGACCTCCATCCATAGATGCTTGGCCTGCAGCCTGCGCCGCTCTTTACGAAAGGTCTTGTCGGAAATCTCCTCTGTGAGTCCCCCTGGTTGGAAAGGTGGGCCATAGGTTCTTTTGCGACAGCATGAAGTTAAGCCAGTCATCGGCATCTTGACGGCCCGGCAGCATAATGGCGACCGTAAGCCTTTGACCTGGAGCGCCCTGCCATGCAGCTGAACACTTCTGCGAGAAAACATCACAAAGGATGCCTTCCTGTAGCACAGTAAAGCTGTCCAAAAGAGCTTTATCATCCAGCTCAAGCCAGAACACTCAACTGCCGCACCTGGCAATGACCATTGTCGGATTTTATACACCACTTCGGTGCTATCCACGTCTGACATTGCTCCACTGGAACCAGCAGCCTCGTGCCTAGATTGGTGCCAAGGATGTACTCCGGACTGTTTCTGGGAAAGCCCTGAAGCAGGCTGCCCATGCTGAGGATAAGAAGACTCCCCTGGATTGGACGACAAACCAAACAACCGCTCTGCAACCATTGGCGCCCAGCTTGCTGGAAACCACACATATAGCTTGTTGATCAAGCTGCACGACCCAAACCACTGGATAAAGCCTCCTCTGTCGTTGGGGTGTGGCTCCCCTTCATGAAACTTTCTCTTTCCTCTCTGCTCCTTGTTTTCCTTGCAGATTAGCTTCACCAAGCCTGTGCACCCCCGAGCTCTCTCAGAGGCTGCACTTGGTCGGATGCGACGTGCACTGTTGAGCAATTCCCTATAAAGTGGCAGGATCCAAAAACCTGGTGTCAAGAGAGGTTCAGTGTCATTGTCAAATAAGATCTTTGAGGCATGGTCCAAAATACTACGCATCAGCCACGCAATGGTATCAGCCAGGTATTCAGCCAAGATCCACGTCAAGTGCGTGGCTGTCTGGACTATTTTTCCATTGTGTGCATCCGGGTCACGGTTGGTAGCCAGGATCTGAAAGCAATATCCCTCAAGAAGCCTATCAATTTGGTTGCTAAGCCCTCCAAGTGGGATCGTCAGCCGCGCCAATGGCCAATTGCGAGGCAAATGTACCAATTCACGCAACTTCGCCTGACCATCAGTCAACTTGACTCCAGGCGCATCATCGCTGGTGACACCCCTTGCATACTGCCTGGTGTCAATGTCATACAGTCCCGCAGACAGATCTCGGAACGCCTCATATGCTGTATCAAACCTGTCTTGGTCAGAGGCCACCGACGAGGCCTCTAAGATGGTGCATTCTGAGTCACTACAGGAGTTGTCAGACACCCCCTACCACCCACTCTCAGCGCCGGATCCACTTTCCTGTCCAGCCTCCATGACCACAACGGCCCCGCTTTTTTCCACGGTTGCCCTCCTTTGAGCTGGTATACTTGGGGTGAGCGTGAATTTGTTTTCCTCCAACTGCTTGAGATGAGTATCCTCCGCAATATGGCATGAAGGAATACCCAAAGCTTGACACGCTGCTGTTCGCCAGGGTCGTTGTGGGTTAAAGCAGAAGGCATCAAAAAAGTGCTCAATTCCAACCGGGGCAATGAAACCACATTTGTCCAGTTGAACCCAATCTCCTTTCCAGCAGGCATCCAGACACCAAAGGGAATGATCCTCAGTCCTTATGGGCTAGAGGATGTAGCATGGCAGGTCAGTGCCATCCATTGCATATCCAAAGAGATATCGTAGCTGGTACGTCTCCTGATCTTGCATGATGATGCATATCTGCTGGGCTCTAGTAAGGGCCACCGTCGCTCTTGCAAAAAGCCTCTTCTTTCTGGGCAGCCTGCTTCTGTGGGGTGAGCTGATGGAAACTTTTCCCACGTCCCCCACTGAGGAATCCCACTCTGCTTTGTGCCAGCAACACAAGGTAAGCGGTCATTCCAGCACAAGAAGTGACACTGCGCGAGAGAACAGCGCCATCTGAGCCAGCAACCCATTCTGTGGAGGCAAAGGCGTTCACCATTTGGGAATAAACTTAACCTTTTTTTTTTCCTGCAATGCCGGACTAGTACTAGACATGGTCGGTCAATTACTGGAAATTGGAAAGACTGCTTGGAAATCTCCCTGGTATCGAAAGACAAACAAAAAACAACACCCACACAACCAAACAAACACAAAAACACCCCAAACAAACAACACCCACACAGAAGCCACGCGACAGCCAGGCAAAACAACCAGGGAGATTTGTAAAATAGGTGAAACCAGGTGAAACAAAAGCGCCCCTCTCAGCCCCTCAAATGTTCTCTTCCGCCATGTAGTAATTCGCCATGTTGTCCATGTTTAGATGTCCTCCATGTCAATATCTGCTCCTGGGTACTCAGGTAGGTCGCGAACGTCTGGCAGACGTCGATGCTTGAGTTGGTACGTACCCTCTCTGGTCTGCCACCTCTTTGCGCAATTCTCCATGAATGCATCCACTTCTGACTGTGCAACTGCTTCCTTGTCAGATAGTGCTTTCAACAACTTCTTGATGTCATAGATGAACGGTTCACTGTGCGTTTTGAAGCGTGCCATCCAATCTTTACATGTCTTCCACCATGTTTGGACCCCTTTGAGTCCAGCCCCACGATACTTCTTTTCATCATAAGGGTCTGTGCGGTTGCGTCTGGCAACCCTGTCAAAGAGCAGAGCCTCCAAGTCTTCTTTGGATTTCCCAGTGGGTGCTTTGACGTACATTCGGTCCACTAGCACTCCCCACTTTAAATTGACCACCATCCACAAATGCTGGGCCTGCAGCCTTCGCCGTTCTTTGCTGAATACCTGTGCTGAGATTTCCTCCGTAATTGTGCCCCGCGTTGTGAAGGTAGGCCACAAGTTCTTCTGGGATAACATGAAGTTGAGCCAGTCATCCGCATCTTGGCGGCCTGGCAGCATGACGCTCACATGTGAGCCGTTCACCGCGTGCGCCTTGCCAAGCAGCAGAACATTTCTGCGAAAACACATCACAGAGAATGCCCTCCTGCAACACACCATAGCTAGCCAATAGGGCTTTATCATCCAGCTCCAGCCAGAAGACTCGACTACTCACATTGAGCACTGGCACCACTGTAGCACCTGGCAAAGACCATTGCCTGATCTTATACTTCACTTCAGTGCTGTCGTTATCCTCCATTGGCTCACTGGATCCAGTTGCGCCCTGACTATGCTGGTGCCAGTAAGATGCTTGGGGAGCTGTATGGGGAGGCCCTGAGACGGGCCGACCCTCATGTGTGTAGGTGGACTCCCACGCAGGGGGAGACCAACCAAAAAGCCTCTCAGCAACCATCGGCGCCCAGCAGGCTGGGAACCAGACATAAAGCGTAGTCATGAGGCTACATGACCCAAACCATTGGGGAAACCCGCCACGATCATTCGGGTGAGGCGTACCGGCATGGTACTTCCGCTTTCCTTTCTGCTCCTTGTTTTCTTTACATATGACCTTGACCAGCCCCGTGCAACCACGAGCCCTTTCAGACACAGGACTCGGTCGGATGCGTCGTGCACTGTTCAGGAGTTCCCGATACAGCGGCAAAATCCAGAACTTCGGTGTCAGGAGTAGTTGAGTGTCTTTATCAAAGAGGATCTTAGAGTCATGGCCCAGAATACTTCGCATGAGCCACGCAATAGTGTCTGAAAGGTACTCAGCCAAGATCCAAGTGAGATGCGTGGCCGTCTGTAGGACCCTTCCATTGTGTGCCTCTGGATACCGATTGGTAGCCAGGATTTGAAAGCAATACCCTTCTAAGAGCCGATCAATTTGCTTGCTAAGACCTTCAAGTGGAATAGTCAGGCGCGCTAACGGCCAGGTTCTGGGCAAATGCACCATCTCTTGTAGCTTCTCATATCCATCCAATAAGAAAACGCCAGCCGCATCCTCACTGGTGCTACCTCTGGTTGCCAGGTCCTGAAACGCCTCGTAGGCAGTGTCAAACCTATCCTGGTCAGACGCAATTCATGAGGCTTCCATATCCGTACATTCCGAGTCCGTGGAGGAGTTGTCTGACACTCCTGACCACCCACTGTCAGCATCAGAGCCTACCTCAGATACACTCTCCTCTACACTCTCCTCTCTCGCCACCATGTCCTGATCAACTTCACGCTTCGCAGTTGCTGCTTTCCTTTCAGCCGGAATACGCCGAGGCGTAAGCGAGAAAGTGCCCATATGCATATTCTCCAAATAGGCATCCTTTGACACACGGCAGGAGGGGATGCCCAGAGCTTGGATTGCAGCTGCCCCCCAGGGCCTTTGTGGGTGGAAGCAGAAGGCATCAAAGAAGTGTTCGATCCCCAGCGGAGCCATGTAAGCACATGTGTCCAACCGCACCCAATCACCTTTCCAGGCATCAATGCACCAGAAGGATTGTTCTGCAGTCCGTGCCGGCCAAAGGATGTAGCACGGGAGGTCACTTCCTTCCATTGCGTAACTAAAGACATATCGAAGTTGGTAGGCCTCTTGGTTCTGTTTCCACGGGATCGGTAGAGTATGCAGGCACTCTTCTGCACACCTGTCAACTTGAAGGTCTACGAGCAGCTTCAAAACCCTGTCCGCCATTCGCCTGCGCCTGTGCAGGTCGACTACAATGAGGTGTAGCCTTCGCACCTTTGGGGCGCTATCCTCCTCAGTAATGTAGGCTTCTACCAGAGCAAGAGGCGGATAAACTCCATTAACTCTTGCGCAGGAGAACCGCAAGCTTTGCAGAAAGGCCGAGTCATCGATGAGGAATACAGGGTCCTCCTGTTCATCAAGCCCACTGAAACTGGCACCATATTTCAAGCAACCGATAATAGTCGCGGCTCCAACCAGACCTTGCATGTCCAATGGGCCCATGATAAAGCAGATTTGTTGCGCTCGAGTGAGAGCAACTGTAGCCCTCGCATAGGCCTCTTCTTTTTGGGAAGGTTGTTCTTGCGGTGGGAGTTGATGGAAACTTTTCCCTCGCCCTCCACTGAGGAAACCCACCCTGGTCTGAGCAAGTAGTACGAGGAAAGCCGTCATACCAGCACAGGACGTAACGCTGCGCGAGATGATGGCTCCACCTGAGCCTGACACCCACTCCGTGTTGGTAAAGGTATTGACCATTTTGTTACGGTTGTGGAGGACCGCCAGATCACCCTTGTTGTGCACCAGAAATTTGTCCGTGATCCAGTCCACAGAAGATTGGTATAAAGCCCCCTCTAGTGCATTGCTCAGCCTGGAGGTAGTTACCAAATTGGATGATATCATTTTGGACATTATCCAGTTCCGGGTATCTCGTTCCTATGATTGTGACATAGGTGAGCTCAGAGACCCTGGCACTACTTGGTAGAATCAGTGACCATTTCTGTTTTCCAGCTGTACCTGCGGCGCAGCTAAAGGTGTCCGCTTGCAGCGGGAATCTTTCAGGTGCCAGCGCCAGCCACAATACTGCAATCGCTGCACAGCAGCACGGAGTAATGCCAGCCTCCCAGCAACTACCAATGGTTTCTTTACACAGCTCTTGGAAGACAGCTACGCTCCCAGTGGATAGTCCGAGTGGTTGTTTGGTGCTTTCTTGAAGGAGCTGACTCACCCCTGCCATCTGGGGTCCAGGTACATCTTTGACATACGGATGGACTATGGCGCCCAGCATATGCGGTGGGAGGAATGTTGTGTCGCCCCTCAAAGCAATGGGTCTGCGCATCAGTTTGCGTCTGAACACTCGTGCTTCCTCACTCTTGCGCAATCCGCCTGGCGTTTGTTTGTGATCCCCACACCAAATCACAATGCCTTTGCGGGGAATTCTCGCAATGGCAGAGGCCTCATCCAAGTTTCCATACTGTTGGCCCTCGTCATTGAGGGCAACATCCACATCTGCCATCCAACGTGCTACTGGGCTGTAAGGTTGCGTACATTCCTGGTGGAAGCCACCTCCGCAACCAATGATGACTTGCTTGGTGGTACGATATCGAGCTTCGTTTGGCTGGCTAGGCCTTTCTCCAATTCAGTGGCCCCCACCAACCTACCAAATTTCTCTTCCAACAAAGGTGGAAGCTGCAGGGATTCAATGTGCTTAGCAAAGGCATGCGCCGCCGCATTCTCTTTGGTGACGACCATGACCTTCAAGGTGGGGTCCATCACTAGTAAGCCAGCAATCATGGCGGCAGCAGCTCGAGTCTTCCCGGCTCCAAAGACGCCACTGATGGGACAATCAGTTCGTCCTTCTAAGATGGACTGAACCAATACAGTAAGCACTGCCAAGAAGTGGCAGTCCGGATTCATCACCAATGGCCGAATGGCTTGCCGCATATGCAGTCCCATGTGTGCCTCGTAAAAAGCCAGATATTGGCAATCGCTTCGCCTGCGTAGAGCATCACTACAGAAGGCCCATGCAATGTCAGGGGGGAGCCATGCAAACTCAGTCTCTGAGGGGACAACTTCAGTGTTCTTTCCACGAGTCGCAGCAGACTCATGTGCGATGAGGACAGCCTGGAAAACAGTGTTCGCATGGGGTCCACCCTGAACTCTGTAGTACACAAGCACTGTCATGCCTTTTCTCAAGCCTAATTGGATATGCTGTTTTTGCAATCGATGTACTGCTTGGCCTTGGAAGTCATATACATTCACTGGATAGACCATACGCGGGTCTGAAAACAAGAGGAGCGGCAGTGTGCCCCAGAGTATCCGCACGTGGTGGATATGGTCATGTGACGTAAAGAAGTAAGCAATTGTGACCAGTGGCTCATACGGATGACCATTCTCATGTGCGATAGCACGAATATGGTGACAAGTCCATAAGGTCCGAGTAGCATCCGCCCAGAGGGCACGGACTGGGGTGAGTTGTGGTAACACCAGATCCAAGAAGTGGCAAATCCTCGGCAAAGTGAGCCTCTGTAAGAATTGGCGGAATAGGGCAAACAACGCCTCAGGGCGATGCCTCAGATTGCGCACACTTTTCAGCTCAATGAGATGATCTCGCAGTGCCTCTGCGGAAACAAAAGGAGTGTCCACTCCCAAGTGCATTGTGCCCAATTCGAGGAGTTCGCTGTCTTTCACCTCATCCACGGTTGAGAGATAAGGGGCTGGTTCCGAGGTACCCCCTTCAGAAGCCCCCTTCAAGGGGGCTTGAAGGGTCTGGGGGCCAGGGG